>VWZF01001855.1:0-78189 GCA_013396755.1 Sclerurus mexicanus | reverse complement strand
CTCCTGGCCTGGGGAGACACCAGAACAAAAGGCCCTAGCTAAGCGATTTAACATCAGGACATGAATATTCATTTCGCCCTTTGTTAACCATTTTTACAGACTAAGGTGTTGCCTCCTAGCTTTTAGGAAGGAATTCCAACAGATTGTTGAAACTATAACAGCAGTATAGAAATATAATTGGCCTGTTACAGGATGAGGATGGTCACCTCACAAATAGGAACAGAGACTAGACAGAGGGGTTTAACTCTTTCTTTGCATCTGTCTTCAACACAGATGATGGACCAAGGGAGTCTCAGTGCCCTGAGCTGAAGGACCATGACTGTGAGAATGATCCACTCCCAGTCAACCCTGAAACCATGTGGGATCTGTTGCTCCAGCTGGAGCCCTACAAATCAACAGGGCCTGATGGGATTCATCCCAGAATTGTCAAAGAGCTGCTGATGTAATTGAAAACCTGTAGCAATGATTTTTGAGTTGAGAATTCAGAGAGGTCCCAGCTGAGTGGAGCCTGGCAAACATTGTCCTGATTTTCAAGAAGGGCAAGAAGGAAGACCCTGGAAACTACAGGCCTGTCAGTTTCACTTGAGTGCCTGGGATATTTATGAAGTCTGGAAGATATTGAAAAACACCTGAAAGATAACATAGTCATTGGTCACAGCCAGCACAGCTTCATGAGAGGAAAGTCCTGCTTGTCAAATCTGATTTCCTTCTATGACAAGATAACCCAACTAGTTGATCATAGCAAGACAGTTGATGTAATCTTATTTGGGTTTCAGTAAAATTGTTGATACTGTCTCTCACAGTATCTTTCTGGACAAAATGTCCAGCACACAGCTGGATAAACACATCACACAGTGTGTCAACTGGCTCATGGGTTGAGCACAGAGAGTAACAGTGAACATCAGACTGGTGACCTCTCACTAGTGGGGTTCCAGAGGGCCCTGTGCTCTTCAACATCTTCATAAATGACTTAGTTGCATGACTGGAAGGGGTGCTAAGCAAGTTTATAGAAGACACAAAACTCAGGGGAGCTGATTACTCCCTTGAAGGCAAGGAGGCCCTGAAGGGAGACCTTGATAAATCAGAGGACTGGGCAATCAGCAGCCATAGGAAGTTCAGCAATGGGAAGTGCAAGACTTTGCATCTGGGATGGGGGGGCAACCTTGGGTGTACGAACAGACTGGGGAATGAGATGCTGGAAAGCAGTGCCATGGAAAGGGATGTGGGAGTCCTGGTTCATGGCAAATTGAATATGAGACAGCAGTGCCCTGGCAGCCAGGAGGGTCAACCGTGTCCTGGGGGGCATCAGGCAAAGCATCACCAGCATACTGAGGGAGGGAATTGTCCTGCTCTGCTCTGCACTGGGGCAGCCTCACCTTGAATATTGTGTGCAGTGATGAGGACCACAATATAATAAAGAAAGACATTAATCTATTGGAGAGCGTCCAAAGGAGGGTGATGAAGATGGTGAAGGGCCTGGCGGGGAAGCTGTGTGAGGAGCAGCTGAGGGCACTTGGTCTGTTCAGCCTGGAGGAGACTGAGGGGAGACCTCACTGCAGTTACAACTTCCTTGTGAGGGGAAGAGGAGGGACAGGCATTGATCTTTCCTCTGTAGTGACCCATGACTGGACTTGAGGGAATGGCCTGAAGTTGTGTCAGGGGAGGTTTAGGTTGGATGTTAGAAAAAGGCTCTTCACCTAGAGGGTGGTTGGGCCCTGGAACAGGCTCCTCAGAGAAGTGGTCACAGAACCAAGGCTGACAGAGTTAAAGAAACATTTGGACAATATTCTCAGGCACATGGTGTGATTCTTGGGAATGGTCCTGTGCAGAGCCAAGAGTTGGACTTGATGATCCTTGTGGGTCCCTTCCTACTTGGCAGATTCTGTGATTCTGTGGGGTGATGTACAATGTAACTGCTCACCATCTGATGCTGACCAATGCCCAGCCTGTTCCTGAGCAGTGATCAGCAGCTCCTGGCCAACTATCCCCAGTTTACATACTGGGCATGATGATCTGTGGTATGGAATATCCCTTCGGCTATTCAGGCCAGCAGTCCTGACCACGCTCCCTGCCAGACTACTGTGCACCTGCTCACTGGCAGAGCATGAGACACTGAAAAGTCTTTGACTCAGGGTAAGCACTACTTAGCAACAACTAAAGCATCACTGTGTTATCAACATTGCTCTCATACTAAACCCAAAACACAGTTCTCTACCAGCTACTAGGAAGCAAATTAACTGTGTCACACCTGAAACCAGGATAGAAAAGCAACATGCCAGAGCCAAGTTGTTTATGGCAGGTATCATGGTTGATAGTGGGGAAAAAGCATCTTTTATGCATTGCCTGACAGCCTAACAGTTAGATTCCAATTTTTCCTGGTAGGAATTACTACACAAGGTGATGGACAGTTCAAGTCAGGATATCAGCAAGTGTCCAGGTAGAGGAAACAAATTCTGGAACATCTGTTATATGATGCATGAGTGTTCAGCTTGGAGCAGAGCCAGAATGCCTTCCCTCTGGCCTCACCAGAAGGACTGGTATGACTGGAATAGTTGCAGGTGACATTATTTCCTATACAAATAAAATGTATTTGTGAATATGGTGAGGTTAGGAGATAAAATGGAAAAGAAACAGAAGCATTTTGGAATGTGCCAGAGCATATCTTGCAGGTTTCATTTATTCCAGTTATGTACAAGGCTATTTCTGCATCCCTTTTTTTTTTGGTAGCTAATCCTTAATAAAGACATGACCTGTTTGGAAATTGGCTTTTAGTAATGATATCTTGTAGTGATTGTATAGGATGAACTGTTCATTGTCAATATGTACTGTGGGTAAAACTCACTTACTGATCAGGGCATTTTTATTTTTATCTGAAAGATTTTAGGTTTTTTCCCCCCCAGAGGGAGAGGTTTATTGCCCTTATGAGTGCTGGTTATACGATTAAAGCATATGAGACGTAGTGGGCTATCATAGGTATCTGTTCTAGCTGGCTTTAGGCTGATACTAGTGCTGATATTCCTCATTCCACTGCATAGCTGCAAGGGTGTAGAAGGGCAACTGCGGTGTGTGAGGAAAGGGGGAAGCAAGAGATTGCAACAGGGGTGTTGAGAAAGCAACTCAACAGATTCAGAACTGTCCCCTGGTTGTCATCAAAATGGCAAAGAATGCAGCATAGAGGAGGGACTCTCTGTGTTTCAGAGGACACAGGAACACCTGTAACAGTTTAGAGTCATACAGTAATTGAGGCTGGAAGGGATGTCTGGAGACCATCTGGTCTGAGCCTCAGTTCAAAGTGAGGCCAAGTAAGTCAGGGGCTAAGGGCCATGTCTGGATGAATTTTGAGTATCTGTGATGATGAAGATTCCACCACCTCTCTGAACAACTTCTTAGGACCCTGCAGGAGAGGATTGACAGTCAGTTAAGTATTTTTAAAAAATCATGAATTGGGACTCAAAATATGAAACTGTTTTATTAACCTGGCTGTTGTGTTGGGATTTTTTTGAATTAGTTTAAAAATAATTTAGGCTGTCTTTTCCTGTAGAATTTCATACTCTGGGTTACAGTCACAAGCTTTATGCTGAACTCTGCTTGTTTTCTTGCATTCATGACTGCCTTAAAGCTTGAGCTTTAAATATAATATCAAGGATCAAATTCTTAGAGCTGCCAGTGTTAGAATGTGCCTTAATTATCACTTAAATGTTCTGCAGAGTCAGGCAGGTATCTGCCATCACTGCACATTTACTTCACAGGTTCACATTTCTCAATAAGGTTTTTTGATTTTTTTTTTTTTCATTTTTTTCCTTTTTTTCCTTCTCTCTTCTGAATTACTCTTCTGGGAGGAGAACCATGACTTTGTATATTTTACAAGCTTAGGTCTTAGGCATGCAGGAAACCATTAAAGGTTCACCATGGGGGATACTTTTGGGCAATGTGAATGAAAGGCTCATGGTATAGGACTAGCTTGGTGCTGGAGCAGAGGAATCTCTCATCACTGCATCCAGTGAGAGAAACTTGTATAAATCAAGGTGGAAAAATACATGTCTCAAAGGGATATGTGGCATCTTTTCTAGAAACTTCCCTTGTGCTTTTTGTATTGATAACTGACGCACCACTCCTAAAATCCATAGAAGGTTACAGGGACTCAATACACTTAATGAGCTCCAAAGGAACAGTTACTTTGGGCTGTGATTACAGCTTCTGCTGGCTGACTCCACATCATACAAGCATTTTTTTACTAATTATTTATAGTGTCGGAGGGGAGGATTAATTTGGTAATACATTTTTTCAGATTTTTGCCTTAAAATTATGTTAGCTCATACTTTCAGATGTTTATTTGTCTGTGCTAGAATACAGATTTCTGGTTTTTCACTACAGGATACAGAATACAAAAAATACTTCCCCTCCCCCCCCCTCAAAAAAACCCACCAAACCCCCCTACAAAATCGCAAACGAAAAACGCTTTCCCACCCCAGTTTCAGAAGTCCAAGATGGTGATTGTTCTATGGCCCTTATGTCTTCAAATTCTGTTCCATGATTCCTGATTTCCAAACCATATCACGATAAAAAAGCCTTCTGCTTGTATCTTTAAAAAGTCAGATCTTTCTATGAATAACACAAAAGCATATCTTATAGTTAAAAAGAAATAGTCTCATAATGTCATCTGTTAGAGAAACAAAATGATGCTTTTCCCCTAGAGACCCTACAATGCCAGATTTAATTTATTTTGGGAAGAAAGAAAGATTGTTCTGCAGAATGTTCTTACTGCTTGTGAAGTAAAAGGTGTTGGCAGAGGGTGTGAAGATATCCTGGAAAACAGAGCTTATACAGAAGCAGATGAGTTTATGGGGAAAAAAGGGAAGAACCTCTGCCCTACTTTATATTTAGCATAAAAGAAACTGATAGAAGGGATTTTGAGATGTTGTGCATGGACTAAGGCAGATTAGCCATGCTCAGACTGTGGTTTCAGAAAGTTTGGTCCTCCAATCCCAACTTTTTTTCAAAGTCAGATTTAGCTATGCTGAATTCTCTGGCCTCCACTGCACAGGGAGGGTGGTGAGAAGGAAACCTTGAGGTCTGCTTCACACACTGCTGTGCCCAGCAGAGCTGCAGGGCATGTGGGAAAGGGCTCCAGGTTGAAATGGCTTTGCCACAGAGCCCTTTGCTGGCAGCACAATTTAAATGCATGATTTCAGTTGATAATTTGGAAGGTTTATAGATTATTGAAACAGGAATTGCCTGACAGTTACATGTCACATGGATAGAGGACCTTCATATATACCTTGGTTTTTCATAGTGTGTTGAGGATTTTTTTGTCTTTTACAAGTTTACAGAACAAGGTCTAGTGATGTCAGAGGATACCTGGGATTGATCCTTTATGTTTTTGTCCAGAAATGCTACACCCTATTCCCCCAGTACTGTGTGACGGATGGCTGGTGTGAATTTTTGCAATAATAATGAAAAGTCTTTTTGCATTAGGAGATAAGCTCCAGCCTGAATGAGAGAAAGCAGATGGACTGCAGAGATGTGTCTATCCTGCATCCAGGAATGCACATGCTATGTTAAGAAGGCTAATAGAGGGGTAGAGGAGTGTCCCCTTTTGCTCCTGATAAATTCATCTCCATGCCATCAGAAATGGCTGTAAAATGGAAGGTCTCTGATTTTTCTCTGCTGAAATTGTCTAGTCTCATTTATCTCTTTTCCCTCTTTGCATATTGGCATATTGCTTCTCTGTGCATATTTATTCAAAGTCTTTACTTGGTGTGTTGGACTAAAGGTCATATAATTTTTCTTTCTTTCACTGCTTTTTCCCCCTCTAGTTCCTCTGTTTCTACAGATGTCAAGCTAAATAATTGATGTTTTCTTCTGATGCCAGAAGCCCTTCATAATATGCATGTTAGGGTTTAGTGTATTTTTCTTTTCTGCATCTCAGTACTTTCAGTTTGTATGCAGAGCCATCCTCTTACCATGAACTCCTATGCCCAGAGCTAAGGATTATGTTCTTATCCAACATATGTACTGAGCCTGAAATGCTAAATCTCTGCTACTAGAGGAGCAGAAAGATGTTATGGTTAAAGGAGCTGTGTCAAAGTAACCAGTCAGATCAATCTATAAATCATTTAGTTTGAGAGTCAGACTAAAGATACACCTTGACTGTTTGAGTTCCTTGACCAGTACTAACTCATAAGTTTCAATATGGCTATTCTGACTGTGAGGGATTAAGCAAATACAGTTTTTAATTAAAAAAAAAAAAATCAGTTTTGTGACAGTGATGGAGGAGTCTCCGAGGATGCTGTTTTCTGCAGAAACAGTTGGATTTTGGTAGCCTGTAGCATAGGGACTACAGAGGAAACATGTAGAAACAGGATGATAGTGGGTCCTGCATTATTCCCCCCAGGTTGTTCCTGGGTGGTTCCCTTACCCCTTCAGCCAGCGTGATCTCACTGAGCATCTAGAAGTAGTTCCTGCAGGACTTGGCCTGCTGATGTCCCTGTTCTGTCCTGTCCCTACTGCAAAAGCTCACATAGAAGGAGAAGAGAAGACAGAGTAGTTTACCTGGCTTCGTAGCTTCCCCCTATTCTACGTCAGGAGTTGCTTTGTGGTGCTGGCTGTCAGGTGTGCACCTGCAGCACAAGGGTGGCTTTGTGGTAGGGAATTGGGAGGATGGGGCCACGGACCTGCCCAGGTTCTGAGAAGGATCCAGCTGTTCTTGTATCCCAGCTTTCCCTGCCTGTGAGTCATGCCAGGGCTCATGGAGACAGGTGGTCAGCCAGGATTGCTAATATTGCCTTGCTGTTGGTGCTTTTCCATCCCTGCAGCTCTGTGCTGGAGAAGGATGGCATATTTCTGCATTTCCAGAGAAAGGCAGCATTACTGGTTGCAGAGGAGGCAGGAACACCATGCTTTCAACTGGTCCTTTGCCTTTGAGGTCATTAGTACCCTATCTTCTTCCACAGTGCAACTTGAGTGTGCTAGTGCATCTCTCTGACACACAAGGGGTGCAAGCCACATTGTGGTACCTCAGCACAATGTTTTCCAAGGGCTTAAGTTACCATTCATATTACCATGACAGGGTTCTAACTGGCACCTAAAAAGCTGGCAGGGAACTTATCAATGGATAAACTGCAGGCTAATCTGGTTTCCAGTTTGTGAAACTAGGTTTGGTACTTGAGGGGGAGAGAAGGAGCACCTCTAAGGCAGCATCTTGTTGGAGAGTTGAAAAGCCATTCCTAGGAAAGTGAGAAGACAAAAAATCTTTTCCTTTTTCTTTCCCTCATGAATTAAATACTAGATGATTTATTTTTAATGGACAGAGTGTGTGGATGTTTTATTTATTAATGCTGTGCAAAAAATATTGTAGAGGTTGGGCATTCAGAAGGTTTGAAAGGCAAAATCATAATTTGGATTGATCTCTAAACGTTATTTTTACAGTTTTTTCTAGGATAAAGAAGCCTAAGAAGCTTCCCAGCAAATATTTTATTTCTCTGGAAAGAGCATGTCAGTCCTAAACTGTTAGACTTCTCTAAAGAAACATGGAGGCAGGGACAGTCAGTCAAGGAAAATTCAACAACTAACAATGACTTGAAGGTATTTGCAAATAGTTGCAATTGTCTGAGATCTGTATTTTTCCAAGAATAAAATATTAGCCCATTTCTTGTGTTTATCCTTTCTAATGTTTGACCCCTTGTTATTGTTCCCTTGGCCTCTTTCCTCTGCAGCCCACTTCTTCCCCTTTTTCATTTGTCATCCCTGATTCTCCTCCATCTGCACTTACCCTGCTCCATCCCCTTTGGCTCGCACCAGCTTCTAACACACCCTCATCACCTAAACTGTGTAACCTCATTTCTCAAGTATTTTGCTTTTCACTTCTATGTGAAGTTGTATTTCTCCAGTAAACATTTAGGATTGCTTTTTATAACCGTCAAAGAAAAGGCTTCTTTGTACACACCATTTGCAGGCATTTAACTCACAGTTAACTTTCAGTGGAATGCTAAATAGTCACAAAAAGACTATGATTACATGAAAGGACTAATTTAGTGAAGATAACTGCTATTCAAGTAGAGATCATATTTCTCAGGGAAAAAGGGGCCAGTTACTGGGCTTAGTCACCTACACTATGAATTCAAATGAACTTCCTCTAAAGCAATGTTGTTACACTGATTTTTACCAAATGTAACTAAGCCCAGCATCGGTCTCTGTGACTTTCAGCTCAGCTGGCTCTAACTATGCAGGTTTGCAGAATCTTGCCCTTGTTACAGTTCATAGAATCACAAGATGGTTGAGGTTGGAAAGGACCTCTGGGGGTCACCTGGTCCAAGCCTGGCTCAGGAAGGGTCACCTAGAGCTGGATGTCCAGAGCTCTGTCCAGAAAGCTTTTGAATATCTCTGAGCACATATCTCCATAAACTCTTTGGGTTGGCCATATACTGCCATAAGCTGGCTCTGAAATACCAGCACAGAATCAACACACAGCAGACCCCATAGATATGCTACTCTAAAATATAAATAGGTTCATTTATAAACTTCTTTTTTTTTTCCCCAAAAATTATTTCTTCTTTAGAAATGGTTGATTGTCTTTAAAATATTGTATTGTAATCTTACTAGGGTGAGGGCTTCAAGCCTTTGTGAAGAGCTTAAAATTGATGTTTGTCCCCCCCTACTACCTTCACCTTTTCATGGGAAACATTTAATGCAAGTTTGTTTGGGTATTTTTGTCTGTCTGAATATATGTTTCTTCCATTTATACTCTAAGTTTTCTGATAAATAAATTGGTCCTCCTTTAAATCAGGACAGGTTGATGGCCTATAAAATATATTTTCCAGGACTATTGCTATGGTTATGTGATTTATACCAAGGCCCTCTCTGAGTTTAAAACCCACAATTGCTAACAATGATGGGGCTCCCACACAACCTACTGGAATTTAATCAATCATATTAGTAGCAGAACTGCTTTCTCTGGAAGGTATATGACCTTGCTTTTGAATATCACTGTTTGAAGTTCATACAGTTTTTGCTAGAAAACTAGTCACTCCGTCAATTTGTGAAAGCAAATAAATAAGAATGAAAGCCACAAAAGTATGTTTTGTGAAGATTAACTTCAAGAAGTTTCACTGGAGATCTCCAACCCATGGATGGAAAGGTGGTGGCAAGGTACAGGCTCTGACATCCAAGGAATGGAATGACAGCTGTAAGCTGTAGCTGGCGATGGTGTGAGACCCCTTCAAGAGAAGTGTCCTGCTAAGGGCACAACAACTCTGTGGCTTTGGTGGTGTGTGGGGATCTGAAGTAGGTGGTGTGATTGGACAGATGGCTCTGGAAGAATGTTGAATGGTATGTGGATCATGTAACAGCAGAGAGGGTCTGAGCTGTGGAGGTGAAGCAGGGGCATGTGTTAGGGACAAATGAGCAAGCCTCAGGGTGCAGTGCCAAGAGTCAGGTGGCTTTGCAGATATTTCCTCTTCTTCCTTGCAGAAATATTGTCCAGACACATTCACATGACTTTACAAATCTTCCTCAGTTTCTGAATATCTGATAGCCAGAGCTGGCTGGATACGGCTCATGGGAGCTACTAGACTGTGGAGCCTTGCCTAAACAGTAGGTCCAAACCCCCAGGGGGCGTGCATGTGTTCACAACAGCTTACAGAGTTAAGAGGAAAGTGTTGCCTTTATGCCTGTGAATGTGTTAGGAAGAACTATAGGTGCCTTCAGAAGCACCTGCATGTGTGTTTCTGTACAAGTCCAGCAGTTTGATTTCCTTAATGTCACACTAACATAACCACAGGTGGAGCAGCAAGGCAGTAGCTGCAGTAGTAGAAATTTTGAAAGAATCATGCTGGGACTGCTGCCTTTCATGTCCTTTAACAGATTTCCTAAATGATCTTTTTTAATTAACAACAAGGACAGATAGTAAAGAATGGCCAAAATTTTGATGAAGACCAGGCCAATTTTAACCTTGGGAATTCAGTTGCCTTCTGGTAATCTCTAGAAATGGTTTGTCATAAAGTAAGACTGTTCTAGATATACATGGCTATCACTTGAAAAAGGGTTTGGAGATGAAATACATTCAAAGTATTTGCCATTATTAAGCAAATAAAGTGACCTGAAATGGAAGCATTTACTTGGTCAGCAAACTAATTACTACTGTAAAACCTTGCTTGACTTCTTTTTGGTAAGCTGCAGTTCTGCATTGGAAATGGTTATTTTTAGGTTTTTACTTTCAATAAAGTTTCTGCTGAAGCGGAAGCATCTCTGCAGATTAGCATGGGACAAAGGATAATTAAATCCTACCTCCTAAAGATGCTGAGGGGGTAGAGAATATTAGCACTGGTGTTCACATACTTGCTAATATCTATCATCTTCATAGGAAAATGAAAATTAATGATGCAGTATTTTATATTTTAATGGTTCTATATCTGTGTTTAATTGCAGTTTGTAAACCACAAATCTTATCTTCCTCTCATTAATATGCAATGAAGATACTGAGTTTTATTTTCTGTTTTGTTTTAGTTTTTTAATTATAGATTAATATGTCCTTTTTAGAGAGCTTACAGCTGGGTATCCTGCCCATGGCACACCTAATGCACCTGTAGAACAGGGAATAATAGCTGCCTATTCTGATCACAGGAATGAGCAACTTACTGAACACAAACTAAATTTCAGTCATAAGTAATGCATTAACATTAGTATTACACCATCAGCATTGCCCTTCTGGCCTTAGTAAAACTAAAGACAGTTCACCTTTAAATTGTATTTAGATTTATAATTGAGCATTTTAAGTGATGGCTTCATCTACTGCAAACAAAAGAAAGTGATTTACAATGTCTGTCAGTAGAATATTTTTATATGAGAAGAGATTAACAATTAGAATTTCAGACTCAACAGCATTTGTAATTCTGAATTATCTGTTTTAATGCAAATGCTCTGTCTTTAAATACTATGCTCTGTCTTAATTAGGTAAAGTAATCCTTCCTTGATTGGGTAGTCCCCTAAATCAGTGACCAGCCTAACACTCTCAGGATCATGCTTTTGCATTGCTTAATCCATTCCAATTGTACAAATTGAAAGAAAAGGAGAAGAAACTGATCTCTTACATACAGAGCACAAGAGGCATGGCTTCAGATCTAAATTCCTCTGGATTAATTTCCAGTTGTTCATTTGAGGATGTGGTTCAGTGGTGAACGTGGTGGTGCTGGGTTAGTGGTTGTACTCAGTCATTTTAGAGGTCCTTTCCAATGATTCTGCAATTTTTAAGAGGAGATTCTGATAGGCATCAGTGAGCTCAGATCAGACTTCCCCCCATGCTTTTTGGGAATTCCTGCACTGTACAAGTGATGTCAGCAGAGAGTTGACAAAAAAAATATCAGTGTGACCCAGTGCACTGCTGACATAATGAACAGAGTACACTCAGGCAAGGAGGCAAGGTCTGGGACTGGCCCCCTGTGCTGGTAGTAATTACTCACTGGTCCTTTGGCTAGATGGGTCTGCAGTGCAATTGAGATACATGATTATGTCTCAGGTACATGTGCATAAACTGGTTTTAATCTAATCAGGTCAGCTACAGTTAGCAGCAGAGCTGTGGTGATGTGGGCTTCAGCTGCTGAGTGTGCAGCTGGCACTGAAACTGGTGTTTCAATGGCTCCATAGCTAGTGGGCACAGGGCCAAACTCCCTTCCACATTTGTAATCCTGTTAAACTAAGGGGGACCACTTCCATGAGGGAAAAGCAGCAGAATGAGACTGTGAAGCATAACTGTATTAAAATTGCTTGGCAATGGAATGCAGCTGCATTTGCAATAGCGCCTGGAAGTGATGGATAACCAGCCTATGTTGGTGTCAGGTCCTCCCTTCACAGGAGAAACTGCTTTCTGTGCCTTGGCCATTGCAGCTGAGACCCATGTCTGCAGTGAGACTTGTTTTTTACCTCATATTAGCCATTAAAAAGTTGTGCATAGCCTAGGCATGAGCTATATGTTTTGCTGTAGAGATGGAGGAGGGGAGTGGATTATGTATCCCAGATGTTTCATATTGGTGCAAAAGTGTGATAACTTACCCTCCAGACCTGGTCATCTCTGTCCAGAGAGCATGAATCTAACTTTCTCAGATCGGGTGCCCCAGTGGTTTCAGTTGGGGGTGACATAAACCCAGTGAAGAAACTCAAGGTTTTCTGCCAGCAGTCAGCCCCTCTGCCCAGGACTGTCTTCCCTGATGGCTTGGATTGTCCTGTGCTGGCTTTTCTTGCCTGAATGACAGCACAGGCAGACGAATTGGGAGGCAAGAGATACCAAATAAAATGCAGTACTGGAAATTTCCTGGCATCCTTGAGTACTGAGATTCAAATGAAATTTCATTTAAAAGCTGTTTGTAAATTACATGGAAAAGTGAAAGGTACAGTTTTTCTAGCAGTGCATGGCAAGAACTTTTGTGTGGTTTTTGTCCTTCAAAAAATCATGTAATTTTGAGAACTGACAAGAACTTTAAACTTTATTAATGGCACAATTGCTCCTGGGGATTTGGTACATGGTGCTGAAAGGATAGATCTCTGGAAACACTGTACATACATTTCCCCCTCATTATTCAAGAAAAAACTTTCAGGTAATGGGGAGAAGGATCATTAGTATTTTCTCAGTGCCAGGTTTTCCTCAGGTGGTGTTTTTCTTTCTGCCCCCTTTAATACAAGGGTTGGATAGGATTTTGTTTTGTATCAGTCCATAGCATTGCCAAAACCTGACATAGGATTTGCACAGATATCAGGGCTGATATGAGAAACGGTATCTGTAATATTTATTAGGCATCACAAACCTGCCTGGGCTCTGCTTCCACTACAATTTTGAAGCTCCCATTAGACTAGTTGGATGTTGTAACTGAAGTTCATATCTCTTAAATCCACCTTTCAGGCTGCATATGATTTTATGCTGCAAAAAGCAGAGGAATTTCAGTATCTCTTGTTCATGAAAGCTTCTGGGTAATTTCAACAGTTTTGAATGAAGTCATTTGGATAAAGGTTTTCAAAGCTCTGACAGAGATTTAGAAGAACATTAATGGGAGGCGAATATTAAAGTATCAACCCAGTGTGTTAAATCCAGAATTGATTTCCACTGCCATCACAGAGTATTTCTAAAATCTTAGTGATGGAACTAGCCTGAAAAATAGTCCTCTTTCCTTTCTGCATATTACAGGTTAAGACAAGAAAGCATGCATGAAACAAAGGAATATCTATTAGTGACTTTCCACTTGCTTTTTTGGAGACAGAGAAGAGTTGGCCAACATTTTTTGGATGCATTTCCATTTCAATGAGCAGTTCTTCTCCAATTAGATGTGGAAATATGGAAGAAGCATGAGAGAAACAATTCTCCGGCTAGTAGCAGAAACTGCCTGGGATCACATAAAACTGCATACCCAAAAGGTCTGAACAGGCATACAGAATTTGAGATGCTTATCTAACCTGTTAAAAGATTGTCCATGTGATATCATTAGCTTTTGGTGTCATGCATCCAAAAGCAAGGCTTTCTTACACAGAAGAAAACAAGGCCAACAGTCTCTATCTGGGGTATGTTATAATGTAGCTGTTCAAACCTTGCTGCATTACTCATTGAGAAGTAAACAGGAGGCTTCTTGTCCAACACTAGATTCCCTTCTCTCCAAAGCATTAAAATCTTTAATTAAATGTTTAAGAAAAAAAAAATGTAACTTGGCTTTTAGGGTGCATACAAAGCCATGTGATTAGTCAGCTCTGACTACAGAAAATATAACCTGTACTGGATCCTCAGTATCACAGGACAAATGCATAAGGCTTGGAGTACAGTCATAAGGTAATTTACTCCATTGGCCCCCAGCTTTTGGATCTCCACAGACTGTAGAGGTTTTCCAAATTGTTTGTGCTGATTATTGTATTGTTGTCTATAGATTCCTACTTCTTATATTAACCTCCATACAAGTAGCTAAGAAAATTTCACTTATTTTGGCAAGCATTTGGTTAGAATTCTTGACTATCTTTTAATTTGTATTATCCAATCTATGAAAGTGGCAGGTAGTGGCCCAGAGATCTCGTGTTAAGCTGAAGGAGAAACAGTAACATTTATTCCTTTTATGCTTAATCTGCTTATTAAAAATGACTTGAACTTTTATGAGTTTCATTTGTAAAACATCCTACTCACTCCTTATAGGTTGAAATATCAATGCTAAAAGTAAAATCAGCTTTAAAGTGCTCTCTTTTTCATTGAGGTATTTATTTACATGCTTCTTACAGTACACAGTGAAACTGAATTGTCTCACTTTATATTCTTTGCTGGGTTCCATTTAGCAGTTTGGTTTTTTTGCTTGATTCTCATAGTGTAACATGGTGTTGTGGTGGTTCTTTTATACAGAAGAAAAAGGTTGGGAGGTTCTTTGATTGTTTAGGTATGTTTTTATTATTTTTTGTTTTCTATTGGTTTTTTTTGTTCATGTTTATTACATGCTCTTTAAATATAACAGACATTTTTAAAATATTTGTGTTCGCATCAGGCTCTATAATATTTTTTCTATTAACTGACTTTGTTATTGTTACCAACATTTTACAAAACACAGTTTTGAGGCTCAAACAAATTGGTAGCACCCTTTGAAAGGCTTAAATTAGTCTTTAAAGTATAGTGTGATATGGACTTGACAGCTCTTTGAAACAAGCTAGGCTGGAGATGTGGTTTGCAGAAATCCTCCTGGATGCAACCTATTTCTGGTGCCTGAGTTTCAGGGAAGTGGGTCAGCAGATTGTGCCAGTGTATAAAATATGTGGATGGGATTGTTTGGTTGCTTTGGTTTTGGGGATGGATCAGATTTCTGTTTCTTCTATCTCTTTTTGCCACAGGAAATTTTATTTTCTAGATTTTTGGTTCAGGTGTCCTATTCCTTTTCAAATCAGAATAATACTTTGCTTTTATTACAAGTTGTACTTACTGTATATATTTCTATTGTTCATAACATGACATGAGACTTATACATAAAATAGTGTGAGGAAGGGAAAAAAGCCCTCATACACTGCCTGATAATTAAACATACGTCAAGACCCATAAACTGTGAAATTTCATAAAGTAATGCCTGAATCCTATGGTAATATGATTTTAAACAAATATTTCTTGAATAAACTATGTGGCTAGGAATGGTTTTTCTTGCTCAAAAACTGAATAATAATAGCAGTGCATGATAATAGTTAATACCCTTGTGAATATTTTCATTTCACCTGCCAATCTTGCACTACTTTACACAAAAGAATAAGTAGCTTTTCATGCTGGGTTTATAGGAGGGAATTTGCTGTACCGCACACATACCTTACAGATTGTTATAATTTCTAGAGCCGTCATTCAATTTATCTTGATAGTAATTTAGCCCATGGGAATCCTTCTCACTTGTGTTCTTCTTCCCTTTGTTAACATAACAAAAAATCAAGAAGTGGGTAACCGACGCCAAAGCCTCATTTCTGTTGAAAGGCAGAATTTCCCTTCTGCCTTACGCCTCTGCCCTGGACCGCCATTACACCTTCATGCAGACACAGCTTTAGTTGGATCCAGTGAAAGCTGCACTTTTCCTTAGCACGTGCTGGTGAAACACCTTCTCTGACCTTCTCCCTTGCACCTCTGCTGAGGCTGCTGCTCCTGTTGCAGTCTCCCTAGTTTTTAGGGATGAGCCTTACAGCCAGGCTTATCGACTGCCCCAAGAAGCCAGCAACATTTACTCTCTAATGCCCTTGGAGCTGGATTAAACAGGAACCTATAAAAAAGGCCATATATCCACTTTGCAGTCCCTTAAAGACATTTATTCTTATTAGCATAATTTTTTTGGCATCAACTTATTTTTACTTGCTAAGATCATTATCAAAATGCAGTGAAATTAGTTCAGAAAAGAATATACAAAGGAAATAAAGTATGCTAATCCCAGGGGATTACTTTTTCATGGTTCAAATAAAAGCAGCCTCTTTCTCTTTCTTTTTTCTGCCTTTCTGCTTTTTATTTCACTTTTATGACTGCAATTTAGGTCTTAGGCCCTCATTTTTACTGAGCAGAAGAACAGCTTACTTGTTTCACTGGCAAGTGCAGAGGTCTTAATGGGACTATATCTTTGCCTTGTCAGAGGGGTATTAATAGACCTGTGATAGATGTTCTGGTTCTACCAGAGCAAAATTTTAAGCAAGGTGCAAGTGAATATGACATGGATATTGTAACTAGTTCATGCATGGCTTATGTCCCTTCTCTTTATTTATTTATTTTTTTTTGTTCCCCTCAAAGTTCTTTTCTCGTTTTCTTTAGAAATCAGTGGTTTTGTAATTATCTGAGCAAGATAGTGTTTGAAGCTCCTGATTTATGGCAGATATAGGTGCTGGGGTTTGTAAATACAAGCGGAGACATGGACCAGTAACACTATCTGAATTGAAAAAGAATCAGACAAATCAAGTACACATCTCAAATCATAATCTGAGTAACATGGAAGTCCTAGAGAACCTCAGAGTAGATAATTGAAGTTTCATGGCTTTTAAGACTGCTGATTTATTTAGAACACTTTATTGCTTTGTGGAGCACCAACAAAATTTGATTTCAGCTTCAGGAGAGAGGCATTTGTGATTCCTGTTTTGCAAAAACCAAGCCCCATCACTGTGAGGGACCATATTGTAAGTCAGAGCCAAATTAATTTCATTCCCCTTTTGTTTACATGTTGAGCGAGTGAAAACAAATATTTCAGCACCTTAGAAATCTTCTAGTTACTTGCTATTTAATGCTCTTATCAGGCAAACTGTAAAGAATAGTGTAATTAATTATTCTCTACTTACATGACAAGTTGCATGTAAGTTCCATCCCCCTGAGAATCTGTTACTTACCTGATAGTGAGGAGAAATGACTACAGGGTTATCTAGAGACTACTAGGAAGGTGAACATGGGTTTTGCATTTAGTTATTTGTACATCCATCCCAGCCTGATAGCTAAATTTTGCTGAAGATCCCACACAAAGAAGGAAGAATTTAGGAGACACCAGCTCTTAAAATTGCAGCTGGCTCATATTCATTGGCCTGGAAGAATCAATGTATGGCAAATTCTTTATTCCTAACTAAATGTTCATTGTAAGAAAGGTGCCAAATTCACAGTTCTGCAGACAAAATCCCAGTGCTTATTCACAATGAAGTTGCCACTGAAAGTAATACCAACTCCATATGCTGCAGTTCTTTCCCAGAGGCAATTTGTTGAGGTGAATCTGTACTTTGTGTCCATCGCAAGATACTCTGCTTACTCCTGCTGCAACCACTGACTATTGAGTCATTCATGGAGTATATAAGAGACATCAGTAAATTTAGTTTTCTTCTCCAACAGCAATGGAACTGCAGTCTGTGTTTTCAGTTCCCTGGTTTTGTCCCCTCTCTCCTTTTAGGGATAAAATTGATTTTAGGGATAAAATTGAAGTTACATAAATGTGGCTAGTGAGAAAATTCCTCCAAAATGTGACACAGGAGAAGTATTAAGACATTTGCAAAAGAGGAAAGGAGGGAAAGGACTAATTAACCTTTTCTTTTGTAATTTTCATGCCTTTGCCTTGAAATTTTGTGCATCTTCTGAATTTTAGAACAAAGATCTAATGCATGCATAGATGTGAAACTATCTCTCCCTCCCATCCGAACTGTAATATTTGGTGTGGGGGAGTCATAATTTTAAGTGAATTTCTCCTATAGTACTGTAAATTAGAAAGGATTATATAGAGACCATAGAAACCTTAATTAGAAACCTCATTAGTAACTGCTGTAACCTTTATAAAGGCTTTAGGATGACCCAAGTGTTCAGTAAATAAACCTTTATATAAAACTTTTCACAAGTGAAGTTGATGGGAGCATTAGTGCTGACCTCACATGAGGTAAGACTTTACACTGCAGCTTTTCCCTATGCAATCAACGTAATTCAAGGTTGTGTGACATAATGATTCTTATCTTTCTTCAGCTATTCTGTCTGTTTTGTAATTATCTACTGCTTCTACAGACACTGGAAACAAGATCGTACTTCTAATAGATGTTGAGAGATTTGGAGCTTTTCTTAATAGAATATAGAAACACACTTAATGTGTTAATAGTACACCATGATCTTAAAATGTTCTTTTAGAAATGGAGTTCACAGTTAAATCTCTTATAGTGTTTCCATTCTGTTAAATTGGGTTTCATCTAAAAAAAGTCTTGCAAAGAGTAAGACTGATTTGTTAGTGGAATTGTCATTCTGATTTTCATTTGTAAAGGAAGGTGATTCATTGACCATCTTGTTGATAGCAAATATACATTTCTCATGGTCCAAACACAGCATCTTCAGTATCTGAGTGAGAGAGAGAAAGGGATTAACTTCTAATCTTCTCGCCCTTAACATCTTCTTGAACACCTTTTCAAAGAGGAGCACAGGTTCAGCATTTTATCCAACCAAATCACTCAATTTAATTGCAGGATTTCTCTTCCTCTTTCCAGTTATTTTTTGCAGGTCACTAACCTATTGCGGGGAAGCTGGCTAACTCCGGTCTGCTGTTTGGCTTAGTAAACAGTCTGATGGTCTCTCCAGAGAAGACAACTCTTTTGAATTTAATATAGGGATGGTTTGGAGCCTAAAGTTAACTGCACGATCCCACCAGAAAATGGAAAACAGCGCAGGAAGGGAGGGTGAAGAGGAGTGGAGTTGATCCATACAGTTGAATGCATACATGGTGGATAATATACAGTAGAATAAGGCTATCCATATGGGAACTGAACGCTGCATGTTATCTTTGTCAATAGCTTTCCCATTTTCCTGTTAGCTTGGATGTGAGATTTTCCTCAATATCTCATCTGTACTGCAGTGGATTAAACCCTGTTGGAGATGGTCTCTGAGACTGAAAGACAATTATTGTAAATCCCTCCAACTAGTTCCTTCCACTTCTGCACTTTCTGATTATCCATAATTTACAGAACAAGTATAGCTTGATGGAGCAGGCTATGTCAGGACCAACTGGTATGATAAAGACACCTTCCTCCACTCCACCATTACTAATTTCCTGGCTCTTTCTCTTCACATAAATTGGATATTCACATAAGTGTACAGAACCAATTTTCTGTGATCTTCTATCTGGAGAAATTTTTCCTCGCTGATTATCTCAATATATTGCAAATATTACACATAATATATTAAAAAAAAAAAAAAAGAAAAATGTGACAAAAATACAAATATAGAAATCTGAATGCCATTTGAAAGGAAAGAGGTAAATGAAGTAGAATAAAGGCTTTACAGAATAAAAATAGGCTAAAGAAAAGCAGCTTAATTCAGTAACCAATTGCCCAAAGCCAATTTTAACCATGAAGAGGTTTGTCAGTTCAGCTTAGAATAAAATCAGACCGGGAAGGAAACCCAAAAGTGAAATGGTTTAGCCTTCCAGGGTGAGGAGAGAGCTGTGAAACTAGCAAACCTGCACATTTCCACAACACCAGATAGCAGAAAGTGGCCAGGATAGCATTTCTTACTTACCTGAATGCCAGAGCATGATCCTGACTAGGATTTCCAGGTTTATGGGAAATTAGTCCTCAGATCTCACTGCAATTCAATTGGAGACAGCTGTCTAATTTCCGCCTCTGCAAATCTTGTTTTCTATGAAGCACACAGCCACAGAGGGCCAAAAGCAACATCCCTCAGGTAACAGCCCTGTGTTCATCATGCCGCGCTCTGGATGCAGAAGTTTACCCTGGGAGAAATTGTGGTTTAAACCAATAGCACCAACAGGAAAGTGACAACAGGATTTATTATTATTTAATGCTGTGATTTTAATAGTAATTCTACAGAATGAAATTTTGCAAGAGAGAAAATAATGTTTTACACAGGAAAGGGAAAGATGCTGAATGGAAATGCTAAAATCCCATCAACCCTTTGGCGGTGAAAGCTTCAAAGTTATCTGTTATTGTATATGAATTTGCATAAATCTCTCATCCCAGAAATGAAAATACCAAATGCCTCAAGCCACAAAATACTCCCGATGTATTTCTGATTCCACTGTGACAAAGAAGCTTTGAAAATCTCAAGATGTGTGGTCTCAGGGGACTCCATTCTGCTTTCCTTTAGAAGTTGGCACAGCATAGGCATAAAATGGTTTCAGATTAAATGATTCGTGAAGTAATTAAAAAATGAAAAAGCAGCCTGGTGAATGAGGTATCTTCAAACCATAGTCTTGAGATGTAGAAGAGAATTTCTTCAATATTCAGAAGAAAATTTTATGTCTTGCATTTTTCTAGGATTAGCTCATGGACTCCTTGACCTTCACTCTCATACTTCAGGGACTGAGTACTCCCATTCTCTTCACACTGCTGTTGGCTCTGAGTTACACCAATTTGTCCTTTCTCAGTTCACTAAACAGCCTTCAGCTTCTTGTGAAGGTCAAGAATATGAAGAAGATTGCAATAAAATAGCATTGTTCCAAAATGCACTTTTTTATTAGCATTAAATCTTGGACCAGCTGCTAAGAGGAAAGGATCATAAACATTGGGCACTTTTAATTACAGTAAAAGAGTTCCAGGTTGTGTTATCCTGTCATCCTTTATATTCAGTGTGAGTCTTTCTAGGGTAAAACTATTATACTGAGTTCTGTCAATATAGTCTTCTTGAATTCATATGCCTATGGAAGCCAGATCCTGTTTGCTTTCAAACCCAGGTAGACATATCAACAGAAATATCAAGTAAGTTAAGTGAAAGGAATGTGACACTTTTTTGGCATGAAGTGAACAATGCCAATGACTATAACTTGCAATCTATAGATATTCATGAGGAAAAGCTTAGTTTCTGTGAAACGTGCTAAAACTGGGTTGTTTTGTTGAATTTTTGCACCAAACTCTTGGTAATTTCAGGTGAAGTAGAACTAAAAAAAAAGTAAAACTCAGCAAAACTGTGTTTATCTGTGATTTCTCTCAGTATGGCATCTGTTCACATTGCTTGATTCAGAGCCTGGAGTTTAAACACTAACTTGACTTGTGTTTAAATTGCTGAAGTGACAAGCCTAGACTCCAGTTCTACTGACCCACTTCTCTCACTGGAAAATCTCTTTTCTTTGCAGAATGAGTGTTATGTTTGTGACAGGGCAAGCCTGTGGTCTGCTCCTTATGTGTTCAGAATTAACTTGTATGCTTTGTATGTTTTAATTTTCAAGCCACCTACAAAGTATTCTGGTGGGTTTTTGAGGTGGGTTTTTTGGGGGAATTTTAGTTTGTTCGTTTAGTATGGGGTCTTTTGGGAGTTTGGTTTGGTTTTTTGGGGTTTCTGGGATTTTTTTACTTCTCTGCCGTGTACATTTGTCTTTAGACTGACTTATTTGTCAGCATCACCAGTACTTATCTACTGCTGCACAGACTGATTTCTCATGCACAAAATCAAAACAAAGCTTGTTGGAGTTTCTAATGGACTGAAGTCAGTCAGCTGAAAATTAGCAGCTATATGCCTATCCTGCACTATGAGACAGGCAAAGAGAATGGACTTCTAAGTCATTGCTAAGAAGGACTGGTCCAAGATTGTGTTGGTTTCTCTGCTCCTTTGAGCACTGTTCACCTAACTTCTGCCCTAAGGGCACTTAACACAGCAATTAGCCAACCGGTGCCGGACCAGACATGTGTCTGTGTTGGGTGTTTGTGCCCCATTGTAGAGATTTTGCTACATGGCTGTATTTTCTCTTTTGAGGGCAGACAACCTCAGACGCAGATCTAAAAATCTGGGCACAAATGATCTTCTCGGGTCACATACTTCCATGGTGCATATGGAGTGGGATTCCTTGTCAGTTGCACTGTCAGAAGTACCAAAGTGCAAATCCTGGTCCCCACCTTGACTTCCTCTAAGCAACACTGTATTACATGTTAATGACATTTTCCAAATGGAAAGTGTGATAGTTTTACTGAAGGATGCTCATTGGTGACTTTGACCATGTTGAATGTAATTCTTTGTCCTTGTAGTTAATACCTTCCCCCTTTCAAAGAAGTGATGGAAAGTGTTCAATAACTTGCAAATTCATCTTTTTAAAGGAGTATTTTAGAAAAGATCTTCTTGCAACTTATCAGAGCTTTTTTTATACCTTGATGAAAAGCATTTTCAAGGGCAGCTACAGGGAAAGGAAAAACTCTGGTTCGCTGGTACTAATTTTAACAGAAAAAAAGGAAAAGTCAAGTAGTTAGGAAGAGAAGGTCATGTCTAATCATGCAGAGCATGAACACTGTGATCCTTTTCTGATAACCCTGTGCTGCCAAACATGGTCTGCAAGCTTTTGGATCTTTTTTTTTGCCCAGATGCTGTAGCTCTGCAAGTGTTCTCAACTCACCTCCCAACTCCCAACTGCAAATCACATGAGCCAAGCCACATCCCTGCTGCCCAATGCCCTGGCATTAGCATTGGATGAGTGAGGTGCGAACAGTGTAGTTTTGTAATTTTGCTATAGAATTTAGTGAGAATCCAGAGTGAACTTCTCTCCTATAAATCATCAGTTACGTAACCCCTGGCTTGGTGCAGTCAGGATTTAAAGACATATTGTCAGTGTTTGTAGAGTGGATTGTTAAAATGATTTGTTCTCGGTTAGATTCTGGCTTTCAGCAGTAACTTGTATGGAGTCCTGGAGTAGGGACAGCTTTAGGAACTGGTTATGTAGCTGACAATCACAACAAGATCTACAAATGAGAAACATTGTTTATTTCTTGGCAATTATTACATCTTGATGAAATTACAAAGAGGATTGACTTACAAGAAGGAAGGCCTGCAAGAAAATTATTCTTGGATACATCAGAAAACAGACCAACTTTCTCATTATCTTCAGGTTTTACTCCCTTTTTACCTTCTGTTGGACTGCTCATGTCTATCTTACTTCTCAAGTGCAGGTCCAGCCTTATTCACCCTGTTTATTTGCTTATGCAGAAGTACAAAGTTAGGAGGGGCCTGTGCTGACTGAAGGTAGAGAGCCAAAGACATCCCATACTACAGCTCAACCTACATCTGCCTTCTGCCTATGGGCAAGGAGGCCTATGAGTAAAGGTGCAAGTGAGAATAAACACTGCTTTGGGAGGGAGGCATTTTCTGAATGTCAGGTTCACAACCTCTGATCTTTGTGGAAGGGGACCTTCCCCCTCTTCTTGGGTGGTCCTGATCTTCCTCTGTCAGACCGGGGAAATCAGACAGTACTGCAGTGAGCTGAAAGACAGTCTTCAGAGCCATGGTGAGATATGGCAGGCAGTTCTACTGTTTCAAATAGTAGGATTTTTAGTATGTTAAATTTAAATGTTGCCTGCTGTCTTCCATGCACTCACAAATTAGTGTTATACATTTAAAGTTAGTCTTCTGATTCTTGCCCCTATTGACAAGAACTAACTGAGGAATTTCTTAGGGAAATTGACTCAGGGAAGGTGAGCCAGGAGGGAAACTGGATCTTCATGTTAATTCTAAACTAAAATCTGCTGTAGTAAATAAAAGCTCTCTATGGATTTACAAGTCTTCAATCTGGAAGAGCAAGTGCATTTATACACACAGAAGCAAACAGGAGGTAAACAATCTGCTTGTGTCTCCTTTGGTCTTTCTGAAGACACAAGCATGGTTTTGGCTGCTTTTTTTTTTTTTTTCCTTCCCATCTTTAACAAGAATATATATCCTAGGAGTGATACAAAGAAAAAATTATTTTATCTGGAAATTTTTGTTATGAGTTCATTCTCCTGCTCATAAAACCCCCACTGAAATGTGAAAATTTTCATCCATCTCATTTCATTTATCTGTGAGCATCCAGACTCCACACTGAGGTCATGAGTATCTCAGGTGTATTACCTCACCACAGTCTGTTGCTATGGAAATAGCTCCAAGCATCTTCAGTGACTTGGATGTGTACTGCCCATTCATCTTGGCAAGAAAGTCTGAATACAGGAGAGCAAAGAGTAGTTTTAAAATATAATAATCAAAATTTAAACATGTGCAGGTATTTCAAATTCTTTACCTGTCTGCAAATCCACCATACTTGGTGGTAATTTTATGCAGACATATTTTCTCCTTACCTGCCTGATTTTTATCCTTTCCATTTGTGTGAAAGTGATTTCTGAAGAAAAGGAATGGCCTATACAGACAATAACAATCATATAAACACAAAGTTTTTTCCTCCCATTTGTCTTTCAGTTTTCTAGGTGTTCCTATGTGTAGCTTCCAGCAATATAACTACATAAGCACTGCATCTAATATACCACTGTATTTAAAAATAGATCAAGCAGCAGATAGTGTTATGTTCCCCCGAACTTACTGGTTTGACTTATTCTCTTCATACTATACTGTTAATTATCAAATGGATTAAACATAGTTAATCATTCAGGCTGTTTTGCACCTTTCATTTAAGGATCTTCCAGAGCTTTATACAAGTTAGGACTGAATTAAGCTGCTCATCTCTCTGAAGGAATATAGAAGAATTATCACAATATTTTCTCTGTTGCAGCTGCAGGCTGTAGCTGCTGACTCTGTGGTTTAGAGCAATAACCTTTGCCTTAAAAGAGAGCGGAGCATTTTATGTGTGTGAACTAACTGAGTGGTGCTGTGCCCCTGTGACAGCTAGAAAAGGTGACAGATCAGCGTGGCCGATGATCCCTGCCTGCCAAGTTTCCCCTGGAGAACTATTTGCTGCTGAATTCAAATTAAAGGCACTTGTAAAGCTGGTGTTAAATTTCTTGAAGACTGAAGTGCTCTCCTTTCCTTTCTAGCCTAAAGGTGAAATAAAGCAGAAAGAGTTTTTTTCTCTTTCTTTCCACCCCAGCTTCTTACTTTAACTATGAGGTAGCATTCTGCTGATTAACCCAGTGGTGAAACTTTTAGATATTTTTGCCAGAGAAAATCAGCCAACACTTGTACATATGAAGGAAGCTGTACATATTAACAGAAGTACCTCCTCTGTGGGAGATGTGTGATGTGTCTATTACCCGTGTACTGTCTTTGTCTTTCTGCCCCCATCCTGTTCCCTGTTGCCACTAAAACTTTGATGCCCTCCTTTTCTTTCTTTTTTTTTTTTACCCTCTCTAAATGCCTTTCAGAAAGCCCCAGATGTTGCAATGTGCAAGAGTTATATTTTTAATCTACCTGGTTTGAGATGCACAGTGAGCAGTCCTCCTGTCATTCCCTCCTCATTTGATTGTACTGTAAGCTTATAAACTTCCATTTAGTACAGTGCTCTGGAGATTTGCTAGTAGCTAATAATTTCTATAATCCCATCACCCAGACCCAGGAGTGTGGGCTGTGTTCTGTTTCCACAGAACATAATCACTTTTGGTGGTGTTGAACAAACGTAACAGAGATACAAATTTCATCTACATAGCTCGACAGATCTCACAAGGTGGTTCTTTTATGAAACCTGTTTATCAGTGATCAGCAGTGAGTTGAATTAATATAACAAATGGTTTCCTAGTATGCCTGCCTGGCTGCTGGTGTAGGTAATCAGCCCATTTACATCAGCAGGCTGGCTCAAGCAGCAGCCATGAAGACTGAGCTGATGTAAAACCCCATAAAAGCCCCTAGAGCACAGGTTTGTTTGATGCTATAGCAGGAAGAGTAGGAGGGTTTGCAGTATTTCTTGCTAACCCTTGTTAGTGGTAGACTCTGAAGCTGTGACATTTGATTACCTTGTTTTCTCACCTCTCCAATTCATGCTCCACAGACAGACAGACAGACAGACAGACAGACACACACACACACACACACACACACACACACACAAGCACAGAGATGCACACAGACACAGGCAGACACAGACACACTGACATGGGTACACACACACAGACACACACAAATACAGACTGACAAAGGCATGCACACACACACATAGACACAGGTGTGCACACACACACACTGCTTTTCTTCAACATAATCATCTTGGAGAGGGGCAGTAGGGGTGAAGGGGCAGCAGAAGCACACAATACTTTTCCTTCTGAATATCCGATTCCCAACCTTGCTGTTATCCAGCATATATTTCATGCTTGCACTTGAAAGAGAAGACTTTTTCAAGATGTAAAATTTCCTAGAGAAGAAAATGCTGGGAGTTTTATTGCCTGCTCTTTCATTTATCATGTTTAAGATGTGCAGAAATGGAACTGTTTGTAAGATCCTTGCCTGATAGCAGCTGGTAGTACTCTCACTATGAAGAATCTCTGCCAAGATACACCCAATATGATCAGGCTTGTTTTGGAAGGAACTGTGCAAACAAATTATCATAGAGCGAGATGCTGAAATTTTTGATGCTACAGAATGTTGCACCTAATATTTAGCCATGGAATTTGGCTTGATTTGCAGTGTTCTTGCTGAGTATGACATCTGGTATGATGGAAACTTATACCCACTTTATAAGGGTTAAGAAAAGTATTATCAAATTAATTCTGGTGGCTGCTGCCTGTAGTTCCTGATTTTGTTGGTGGGATGCAGAGTACTTATTGGGATAGAAGGCATTGTTATCATGCTTGTTGCAGTTGATGAGCAATATGTGGCCCCAAGGGCCAGCTAGCTCATGTCACCTTCCACAAAGGTGTGGAGGGGCAGGAAGAAAGCACTATCTGCTCCCAAAATTTTGACTGTAAAGCCCTTATCTGCAAGCAGCTTTTGTAGACCAGCATTATGCATTAATAGGCATTCCTTCTGTGAAGAAGTATATCCTTAATGGGGCACGTCTTTCCCTGCTGGTATCTTGCAGTGAGGGAAAGCAAACAGTGATGGAGAATTGCTGGGACTGAAGGACAACTTTTGTTTGTTGGTGAAATGTTGCTTGTGAGGAGCTAAAGTGAGTGTCTGCCAGGGTGTCATGACTGCTTTCACTAACTTCTATGTTGACTTATAAACATCAACTCTGCCAAATACAAGTTTTTCTCTTGTTTTTGAGGATTTGGAGAGGGGAATTGCTGACTCCTGCAGGTACCACTGATGTTGATTAGTGGCAGTAATAGAGACATAGAGCCCAAGCAAAAATACCCCATCATCTTCCAGCGTCTTTATAATTGTTTCACAGAACTTTAGATAATTATATTAGGTACCTGCAGGAGATTGTCATGCCAAGATCCTACTGATGCTGTTGTGAGTGGAGCTATACCATTGTAAGAAATAGTGGGCAGTCCTTTACAGCAAAAAGCTCTTGCGTAGATATATGCTATTTACAGACATAGTTGAAAAAACCTGACATTTAGAACAGACTAGAATGCAAAAGGTAGAGTTTGCCAGCAGGAATTCATGAAGCCCATACATTACTGGTTATATTGACAAAGACATTAACAAGTGACAGCTGACTTTCGACAAAATATTTTTGGATCCTCAGAGATGAGTTAAAAGCTAGTGACTTGTAAGCATTAGGCACTGAACACCTTTATAATGGTGTGGACATAATTTGTTCTGTCTGTTTATAGCTTACTATTTGCTTGCCACTTTTCACTCATATTAGTCTATCCCATGAAAACTCATATCTGAGAAAAATATTTGTAAGACAGAAAATAACAGACTGAGTATGCTGTCTCCAATGTCAAATGCCTCAGAGAGGGATCCACCTGATTCTAATTTTATTTCTATGTTTAAAATGTGTCATTTACTTATAGAGCTGTACTGTACTCTCCTTTTTTTTGACACAGAACAAAACCCAAAATCTAAGCAAGAGTTTAAGGAAGGGAAAAACATCCCAATACCTCCCTTCTATACCACACTATCAATTTCAATTACAGGAATGTAGTCAGATCAAGTGCAGGGCCATTTATTTCTCTCAGCTCTCAGTTCTCTATTTTTTTTGTTTCTGCTTGCTAGAGATGAAGATTGCATCCATTTTTAAAGAACTTTGTATAAACCACTAGTGTATCAGTTCTGATCCTGTGGGATTGTTTTTACATTAAAATTTTTACTAGAGTTATGAGGACAAAGAAGAACCCAGAATCAGGCTCATAGCCAGAAAAATATGAAAACTTAAAAGCCAAGGAGAATAATTGGATGTTCACTAACAATCTGACAGAAACTGTCGTAGATAATCAGATTAACACGGCAGAAAGCCCTGAAAACAGTGACAGAGTAATGTTCATCTCTTACCCACAGGAAACTTGGTATTTAACAAGCCAAAGAACAGGCTAGCTGTGCGTAATGTCATTATCAAAGCCAAAGTGATATTTGCTGTCGCACATATATCTCTCTCTCAAACCTTTTGGAGAAAGGGAACACCTACAAGTGCTTTCCAGAGGACCTTCATTATTTATCCTCATTATGTGTGCCCCCTGCCTTTTTCAATGCCACCCATCACAGCCACGACTGCCTCCTCAGGCACCCCTCTCACTGTGCACTGTGGCCAGAGTCAGAACTAGATCATGGGTATTGACCATCTGAACCTCCTCTTGGAGCAGCGTATTCTGAAATAACTGTTAAAACTGCCAAGTATTTTTAGCATGGCCGAGCATATTGGAAAAGCATTCTCCCAAAGCTGTTGTCCGCTGATAAAATATGTATGCAAAAGACCTGTGTGACTTATTTGATTGGGGCTTTCATAGTCAAAATTAAGATATGCTAGGGAAGAAGAAAAGGGTAAAAAAGTGGCAAAAAGACAAACATAAGCCTATTTCCAAATCCTCCCTCTTTAGATATCCAATATAATGATAGCAAAAGTCTAATTCTCCAAATATGTATTTGGGGGCTTTTAATGTGTGAAGAGACTTCTCTTTTAGCCTAAGCTTTGTGGAAACACGCGTTCAATTTCTTCAAACTGCATCTGTTGTCTTAGGCAAATCACTTTAATCTTCCCCTGCCTCAAATCTCTGTGGTGTAGCACAGATAGATTAAGTTTACTGCAGATATCCAAATTATCAATGGCACAAACCCTCCAGGAAAAGACTCCTTTGATCTTGCAGTAAGCAGAGCCCTAGTGAAGCTAATGAGACCCAACATGCAGGATAAGTGCTGCTGTAGGCATAATAAGGCCACTGGCAAGTTGGGAAGCAGAGTTATTTTTCCACTGCATCTAGATTGCATTTTGCTGGTGGAGGGAAGGTGGAAATCCAACTGGGTCTGTGTTTGTGTCTATGAAATGTCAGTACATTCTTGTCAGGCTGCTTATGTTTGGATTCTGCTCTCCCTGCGTTCCTCATGAGTATAAGCCATCCTCCTCCAGTGACCCATCATTGATGAACTACCTCTCCTTCACATTGTTTAATCACACTGGTATTTTACATGGCACAGCTGTGTGCACTTGCTGCTGCTGGAATTAAATGCACCTTCTTGCTTTCACCTCAAAAAGGGCTGACCCTACAAGGTGGAGCCTGTCCTCCTCCCTGAGGAGTTCTAGCTGATGATCTGGGTGACAACTCCCATCTCAGCTGCAGGTCATGGGGCCAGATACAGAAATTGGAGGATTGAAACCTGAGGCCTGTGTGGTGCAGGACATTGGCTGAGAGGATCAGAATGCTCTCAAGATGACTAGTCTGCAGTTCTGGCACTGAGTTATTCAGGATTGCCCAGACTGAGGTTAGAATCCCTTTCAGCAAAGCTTATTCCTTCAAAATGGTATTTTAGGAGTAGAGAGCATCATGAAGTTGCAGGCTGTTATTTGATGTATTTATTTTGCTAACTCTAGTGTCAATCTGTATACATGATTTTGATGGAGCTTTGTTAAGTGCTGCTTTTCTGTCCTTTGTCATGCTTCTTTATACTCTGAGTGCTGAAGCAAAGATGCTAAAATGTGGCCATATCCTTTTGAGGTAGTTAGGCATGCTGTTCAGAAACAATCCTCGAGACCAGAAATGCTGGGAAATAAATTTCTTTTGTATTTTTCTCTATACAGTTATTTTTACTTTTGGTTGATAGGGAGATCCCTTATTAGTCATCAATGGAGTTAAAAGACCACAGAATAATTAAAACAAGAAGGGATCTCTGGTGGTCATCAGGTCCAACCCTCCATTTAAAGCTGTTACTTGTAGAAATTTTGCTGAAATAATGACTTCTGATTAAAAAACAAAAATGGAACTTTGAAGATGTCCATTAATTTTCTTCCCTGCCTTAAGCTTCTTTCACTAATCTCTATATTATACAGCAATATTTATAGTAAACTCCTACAGATATTTTATTGTCTGGGGTTTTTTTATACTGTTTGCTACTTTTTTCAGTTAACCTATTCTTTTCCTGCACTTTGGATTTTTTTTTAGTACTCGAACTCTTTAGCAAAAGGACTAGCTGTTACTCTGTACAACATATAGTATGTACAAGTCTTGATTGTGGTTAGATTATAGTTACAATATTCTTCAAAAAAGATGACACCACCAGCTGCAGACAGGCCTTTCATAGGAATGCCAGATACTAATTTTCTGTGACAAGACTGTAGTACAGGATGTCCAACATCAATCATAAAATGTTCTTTCTTGAAGCAATGAAACTTGGTAATAAATAGTCACCATTGTTTATTGTACATAAATGAAATGAATGCTAATCATTATAGAGAATAATGACCCTAGGATGCATCTTATGGAAACAAATGTATGTCATTGTTTGCTTTAATAATGTCAAATTTGCCTCAATAACAAAATACAAAATGCTACAAAATAAGTCTATTCTTAGCTGCTTGTCTGCTACTCCTCAGTGGTTCATTACTGTGTTGTGGTGGTGTAGCATACAAAAGCATATGTACAACATATTGGATCCCTACCTATGTCAAACACTTCAATGAAAAATGGCACTAAAGGTTCAAGGCAACTAAAGGCAGCTTGTTGGGCTGAGGTAAATCCCCCCTTAAACACGTACAACTTCAAACAAGCTTTTAAAATAAGCAAGCTCTTATAATTGCAGTTTTGTCAGCTACTGATCTGGTTCCTTTGCAAAGCAGGGAGTCCTCTAAAAATTGCTCTGTGGACCAGAGGTGTCTTAGTCTACGGTTGTCTTCCCTCTTGGAGAGCGAAAGGCATGTCAAGGCCTCTAAGCACAAGAATTGATTCTGCAGGTCTGCTGTGCTTCAGGAAGTACACACCAAACTTGGCAGAAATTGAGATATCAGGGAACTGTGGGGTCACCCTTATCCTGAAGTTCAACTAGCCTGCTTACTGCGTTGGTATCTCCTATAATTCAAAAGTTTACAGAATAAATTGACAATGCCAAAGGGCTTGCAAATGATCTTTTAAGCAACCCTAGCCATCAGAACAGGCTGAAGGCTTATGGTCAAGGACTATGAAATATTTTGGTTGGGTTTAACTGGCATAGATCATTAACGTAGTATGTCAAGAACTGTATGTGAACTTTGTTTTGATAAAGTTTTATCTCTGGTCTCTGAAATTACTTCTGCTTTGGACTAGTGTGTAGCACATATTAATATGTGAACTAGCTAGGACAGGACGTTTTAAGGCTCTGTCTAGAGAAAGAAAAATAGGTTTTAACTTCCTAATTAAAAAAAATAAAATAATTTAGAATCTCTTTCAGTGTTGCATATTTTCAGATTTTGAGAAATTTTTACATGCCTGCAATCTGGGGACTTGTGCTGGGTGCTGTTCAAACAGAAATACAGAGGCTAGTTCCACATCAGAGTGCTACCTAGGAAAGACAAAGCCAGGCAGCTTGATCAGTAATATTGCAGCTGCAGGTGGTTGAAGATTGAGTGATGTGATATGAGCTGACAGGACTAAGCAGATGTGCAGGATAGCTTAATTATTGGATGCAGGGGCAGAACAGTATATGCCACCAACATAAATATCTTTTTTCAAAATAACTGATTGGTAGCAAGAAATAAGCAAGAAATACAGAACACCACTATATGAGTGCAAGATTTATTGAGTTTGTTTTTTGGTTCAGATTCAAAACCATGGCACAGTGGTTCATCTCTCTATACAAATAACTATGTTTATATGTGCCTCAAGTTAGTTTTTAAAGAATGATTTCTTGGGCTAGTTTTTTCTCCTCAATTAGAACTCTACTTAATCATGGATCAGTTTCAAGGAGACTTTCACTGAAAAAAATTACTGGGTGAATAATGAAATTTTCAGTTTTGAAGAAACAGGAGGCAGTATTTTAAGGACCTGAGTGTTCATCTGAGCTGTGCAACCCTCATGTCCTCCACCTGCATCATCAGGCTGGCATTTTGCAACTAAATGCCATAAATCATTGATGGTTTCATGACAGTCCTCCCAACCCTTTCTGGTTGGAGCTGCCACAGTCTGAGTTTACAATATGCAGTGCTCCACCATAAGAGTGACTGGAAATCAAGTCCTTTGTGTGGGATGCTGTGAGCAGAGGGGCCTGAACTCTAATTGCTCTAATAACATCCTTATTCTTTTGCCTATAAGCTCAATTTCTTTTAGGCCCCATTAGCATGTATACACATAGAAAGTGATGACTCCAAGAGATGAAACATATGAAATCCACACCAAAGTAACAAGTTCAGATGCAGTTGAAGGCAGCAAAACTTTTCAAATGGGATTGTCTTACCTTTCCATCTTCTTCCCTTTCATTTAATCTGGCTTTTCCTCACTTCCCACCTGCTCTCTTGCCCTTCTCCTACCTTGTGTTTCTTGTCATCTGTGGAAAATGTTGCAAGCTCTGTGCCATCTTGGTGAAGAATAGGGAAAAATTAATCTCAGTTTCTTTCTGCAAGGGAAAAGAACAATGTCCCATCACTTAAACTGATGTTCAAGTCAAGCAAAAACTAAAACACCTGCATATTCAGAAGGCAAAACAGATTGTAGTTGGTACTCCCACGAGATGCAGTAATCTTTGACTGCTGCCAACCGGAGCTTAGAAAGGTGAGAAATTATTTATTAACACTTGTGGATGAAAAATGCAAGGAACTAAAATATTTCTTGGTGTGATTCTTATGAAAATATCCAGCAATTTTAATAAGAGTGGAGAGAAAACAGAGCATAAGAGAAGAAAAAGGGCAAAGAAGAAAAATAGTCTCTTTGGAAGGAAGATACAATTATGCCTTTTAGCAGTGTCAGTACTGACATAGTTAAGCTGATGTAGGGCCTGGTTTGTGAGACGTTGCTACAGAAGCAGCAGTGTTTGTACCAAGTTTTATTCTTTACCAATGACTTATTATTAGTTCCTCTCACTTTGCAGAGGTGGAAGCAGCTGCACAAAGCCTCCACCAGAAGGGGCAGATGAAAAGCATAGAAGGGTACTGGGAAACAGTGAATAGAATTGCAGAAAGAGTGAATTTTTAAGTCAGCAAATTTTTAACGCCTTGTTTTAAATTGGTAGGCAAGATTTGGATGGTTCAGGGATTATTAATCTAGCAGACTGTCTGCAGAGCAGGATCTTTGGCAGCCATGCAATCTTTGAGTTTCCCCCACTTATGCTTTTTTCCTGTCACAGTGAGCCCTAACCCTGCTGCTTGCCAGTCTTTGCTTTGAATACCACCATGGTGCTGGTTATTCTTTCCTCTCAAGGTTTTTCCTTCTCTTTCCCTGTGTGTTTTTCCTTTAACCCAAATCAGTTTATTGGCTGGGTTCAGAGCAGGGCCCCAGAGTAGTCTGCCTTGACAGGACTCTGGGGTGGAGAGGGTGGGTGATGCTGAGAGTAGAGCAGCAAGGAGCAGCAGTGCTGCAGGAACACCTCAATCATAGCACCATGGCCTCAGAGCTTCTTCACTGGCTGCTTTTATAAGTTTGTAAGTTTTAAGCAGTTTCACAGCTTTTCCTTTGGTGCTGGTTAGAGCCATGCCTGCCCCTTTTGCCCCTGCTGTAACATCCACCTGCTTATTTCTGTCTATACTCTTAGGCCATTCTGTTCTCATGACTTCATTTGTGTGGCTACACAGAGAGGGAGGCTGGAGGAGAGTTTCGACTTGGAAATGACCACTCTGAGTGAAGCAATGTGACGTGTGAGTACTGTGCCTCCAAGCAATGGCATGGACTCTCCTTATTTATCATCATTCCTGGTATGATTGTAGTTTGTGCCACAAGAGAAAGTGTCTCCTTGTATCCAACCTCTGTCCTTCTCAAAGTGACCAGGTAATGCATCCCTAGAGCTACCACCCAGCTGAAATTTCAGAAGCCATGTTATAAGCTTGTGGACTGTTTCCTCAGACAGGAATATTGAAATTGTTTCCAGAAGTGTGTGGCTTTATCTTACCCTGAAACCTCAGATATATCCCCTAACTGACTATTTAGACAGGAAACTCATCATCTTTCCCACTTAGCCCATGAGACTGTAAGTTTCTCCTCTTCAAGAAAATGACTCAGTGCAGAAGGGATGCTGCATGGGAAGGTGGAAGACTAAGGTCTTTGCTTGGTCTCAGGATGGTGAAAGCAATGAAAGGATTGGCAGAGGGCAGTAGGATCGTGGTTCCTCAGAAGGTTCTGTCTGGGGTAGATCAGTACGAATGAATAACAAATAGGACCCCTGAAATGTCAGGAGACGGAGACTGTCTCTTCTTTCTCTCCAAGCCAAAGTACACAGCTCCTTCTTGCCTCAGCGGCTGCTTTAGGAAACCCCACTCCTTTCTTCTGCCTCACAGTACTGTGGTGCAGAGTCTGTTAGTAGCTGATTTTCTCTGTTTTCCTGAGGCATAAAATGCAGCAACCTAGAATGCAGGCAATTGGGACCACTGCAGAAATGCCAAAATTAGTTTGCAAATGTGTCAGTTCATGCATTTTTAAACAGGTGTCAGAAAAGGCTGTTGTTTCAAAAGGCGTTTAATTGACATTCCAGTTTGTCTTGTTGTAATTGCACAAAAATGCAATGAGAAGAAAACCTGTGAGTGGGAGATTAAATAGGACAGTCTGTCTGCAATAAAATGGACTTGCCTTAATTGAATCTGCTCAGGAGTTACTAAAATTTTGTCACTTGCTTTATTTCACTATTTGGTTTCTGGAAAGAGGGGAGAAGGTGGATATGTTCACATAAAAAATAATTTATTAGTATCATCTTTTGTAGATGTCTAAAAGGCTGATGCTGTGGGGTAGAGTTCCTGGTAGAGAAATGGTTGAGTCACAAAGGCTTTACTTTTTTTTGGAACTTCTGCATAGTAAATTCAGGAATTCATTGAATTCTCAGCATCTCTGTGTGTCATATATGAATCCATGTACTGACTTCCAAAGTGCACTTGCTATTCAACAGCATGAATGAAGACTGTGAAAACTAAGAAACATGACCCTAATCCCTGGCTGTTATAGTGATGTATTCCCTATTGTTTGCAAGGGAAATCCATGAATCTGCCAAGTTCACCACTAAACCATGTCTGTAAGTGTCACATCTACATGTCTTTTAAATGCTTTCAGGGATGGTGGCTCAACCACTTCCCTGGACAGCCTTTTCCAATGCTTGACAAACCTATCTGTGAAGAATTTTTTTTTAACGTCCAATCTAAACATCCACCGGTGCAAATTGAAGCCATTTCCTCTTGTCTGATCACTTGTTACCCGGGAGAAGGGACTAAGCCCCATCTTGCTAAAACCTCCTTTTAGGTAGTTGTAGAGAGTGATCCGGTTTCCCCTGAGCCTTCTTCAGGCTAAACAATCCAGCTTCTCAGACTTGTGCTTCAGTCCCTTCACCAGATTTGTTGCCCTTCTTTGGATGTGCTTCAGCACCTCAATATCTTTCTTGTAGTGAGGGGCTCAAAACTGAATTCAGTATTTGAAAATAAATACATAAATTAAAATCTGAGTGAGATTGGGCACCGAGGTAGCTATTGGAAAGGTGTATGCTCTTTGACCACCAGCATGTTCTCTGCTCAGGGCGCACTAGCAACTCATGGAAGCCACTCTTGAACTTCACAGCACTATGCTGCAGTTTAGGCCAATGCCCAAATTATGCCCCACATGAGCCTGACCCTTATGGGTTCCCCCTCTGATATGTGCAATATTTCAAACTCTGACCCTTGCTGATAAAGGAAGTGGTGCTTCTCACTATTTAGGGCTAAAAACTGAAATCCAGCAGCAAGTCTTCCATGCTCAGTTTGACTTTGGTGACTTCCTTGCCTGGGTCAGCCTGTTGGGTTTTGCCCTTAGGTAGTGGGTTTTCTTTCAGTATTTTATTCAGAATGTGGTGTTTACACTTCATAAAAGGAAACCTATAAATGTGTATGACATTTCCATATTCCTCACCTGACAAGCGGCACGTAATAAGTTGGGTTAATGATACCACTTCCTTGGGATCAAATTGGAGATTTTTGCTGATGCAGTTGATAATTAGGGATTTCAGCGGTTCTGCAAAGAATGAAGTTGAGCTGAGAAAAAGGTAATTACACTGCAATGCATTAAAAAGCAGGTACTGCATGTATAATTACTCAAGACTCTGTATGTGTATGCGTGCATGTGTGTGTGTTTTCTTAACTTCATAGTCATCCCCTAACAAAAGAGCCAGGGATGGCTGGTGCAGGGTGCTTGCCAAGTAAAGCAAATTAGGAGGGTTATTACAAACCAATGTGTTCAAAGCCAAACTTAACAAATGCTCACTCACTCCTGAGAAGGGAGTAGGGAATGGAAAGAGAAGTGGAGAGTTGAATTTGTGAAAGAAATTAAAGTAGTTTGTTTATGTCTATGTGGCTATGTTCTGCCTCTGCTTTACCACTACTAGTATAATAATAGTGAAAAATGGCAGAACATGAAGGAGTCTCAGAAGGCCGTCAGTGTTTATTTCCACGTGGGGTTTTCTGCTGTGAAGTGAACATCTCTGTGTTGAGTGGGAGCACCAGTAGCCACTGCCTTAGTGTTTCAAACTGCAACAGCAGGAGTGGGTGTCCCTTGCCTGGGGACTACACTGCCTCTTTGTGCTGCCCCTCTGTTGCAGGCCTTGTCCTGTGGGGAAGACTGGGAACCACCAGTGTTTCAGTGATGGATGTTGTTAGCTAACAGAAGCACTCTTGTGTCTCTTGTGGCCTTTTGGTTTTGGCATTTAGTGTGTCTGAGTTTGCACTGGCTCTTACTCTATCATTTGGTATATGTCTTCATCTGTGTCGCATCCCCAGTTTCTGTGTGGCAGAGCATGTCCAGCTCTCCTCTCCTCTCCTCTCCTCTCCCCCCTTCCTTTCTAACTTTATGACTTTGCTCCCACTGCCAGAAGCATCGATTCTCTTTTTCTCCTCTTCTTTCTGTCCCCATCTCTTGAAAGGGTTGGGAACATGACAGCAGCTCTTTTCACCTCCAAGATCATTCATATGTAGGGCATCTTTACCCAGGTGGAGCTGCTGGCACAGCTGAAAGTAAATGCCATCTGTGTCAGCAGTGACAGTCACAGAATCACAGAATATTCTGAGTTGAAAGGAGCCCACAAGGATCATCAAGTCCAACTCTTAAACGAGTGGCTGGTACAGGGATTGAACCCGTGACCTTGGCATGGTATTGTTAGCACCGTGCTCTAACTCACTGAGTCTATGAAGATTAATTTGGAAGTTCCCATTGTCAGGACCCATCTTCTGTGGTCCTGTGTGGCTGCTGGCAGTGAGGTAGTTTGGCACTGGTCTGACAGCTCACCTCTTGGTGAATGACTTACCACACAGCTGAAGCAGTGAGGCCAGGGCATTGGGCTACTGTGCCACAGTGTCACCCCACTTCCCTCCAGCATGATAGCTTGGGCATAGCCTATCCCTTTAGTATTTAAATTGCTGCAATGATCAAGACAGACATTGGTATGATGGAGAAATTCATGGCATTTGTGAGCATGTTCCATGTGTATTTCTTTTCTTGCAAAGCAGGACAGCCTTTCAGATCATGTGGAAAGGTGAGAACCTCTAGGCTAGGTTTTCTCACCATCTGTGATCCCTGACCTGAAGCTACCTTCTTGATGTTTTGCATTAGAAAAATATAAACACTGTTAAATGATACCAAATGCTGGGAAGGGGTCCTCAGCAAGACACAAGGCTGTCTCCCCAGCTCAGAGAGCACATGCTGCAATCTCTGAACAGGAAGGGAGGATGGAGAAACTTTCCCTACAGTTCCTCGGGCTTTCAGTCTGCAAACAGATTATCAGGTGTGACTGCATCTAAATTAAAAGGGAAAGTGATGATAATGTGCTGGTGTCATGATGGGTGCTTCATCAATACCTAGATAGATCAAAAAATTAGCCTTTCAAGATGTCAAACAGCAAAACACAATACATAGAAAACATATTTGTAGTCGCCTTCTGTAGATAAAGTTGAGACATTTAGACCTTGGAGATCACAATTTGTATTGTTCATCCTCTTTTATCATACATATATGTAAAGGAAAAAGTGGGTTAGTCTTCAAAGGCACCACAGCTAACTGGGGAGAACTTCCCAGATAAATTATAGTTCTCAAGCATGTGTTTAAGGTATGAGCAAAAAATAGAGATGATGACACTTTATTCTGTATCTGAAAAACTGCTGAAGATTTTGTCACTGGGTATATAGGGAGAACAGCAAAAACTAGTGTGATGCTTTAGAAGGGCATTTCTTTCCATACACAGTACATGTGTAAATGCAGAGAAAATAATGGATTAGTGAAATGATTACTTGATAGTATCTATCAAACTCCCCCAAAAACCTAAAAACCAACACTGAAATTTTATAATGTCGAGGAAAATAATGCTGAGTGGCATGCTACAACAAAAAATATGCAAACTTTTTTTCATTATATACATACAAGTGTAAAATAAAATTCTTTGTAGCCAAATATATCACAAAGAAGGAAATACAATAGTTCATACTCAAACCTCTCTTAGGGGCAGTAATTTCCACCTAAGGAGAAGCACCGCTTTATCATTAGTAAGGGTAACAGTGAATGCAAATGAGGTAATCTTTTTACTGATGGTTCAAATTGTGAGTCTGCTTCTGTAGACATGGCAGCAAGCATCGTGCCTGAGTGAGGAGCCCGGAACTGCATTGTGAGAATGTGATACTGAGAATAAGGGAAGTCTGCTCATGCTTCACATTCTAAATTATTAATCTAGCTCTTCCTGCCATGTTAAAATTGTAAAATTATTTCTGAGGTCTTCAGGGAGGTAGGTTTACTCTGCCACGGGAAAAACCTTAGTTTCTTTTATATTATTCCCCAACCTGCCATTAAAAAACAAACAAACAAAACCAAACCCACAAGCTCAAACCCCTAGAAGTTTTTATAACCAACACCAGTAAATTACTGCCAGTTGTATTTTCTTGGTTACAGAGCAGTTACATAGTACTTCCCTGGCTCTTTTGACATAGAAACTCTTTTCTGTACTAATCTGTATTGTCTCTAATGTTGAATTCAATTTGTATGTGTGCAGATACAACTTTGTCCAAAAGCAAGTCTGCTGGAACTTGGATTCGTAATAGAGCAAAACACTTGCAGGAGAATAACAAGCATTATATCTGCACTCATCACTGTAGACTTTACATCTTCATAATACAGGAATTTTTGCTGGTAAAATTAAATGCAGTTCTACATTACATGATGTAAGGCTCATGGAGATGCTGTTTATTTGTGTCTGGCATTGTTATCTGAAAACTACTCAAAATTTTTAGTGGAGTATAACATGATGTTTCCTATGGCATCCTGGCAGTCCTGTTGTCATCCAGTGAGCATAGCAGTGTTGTGGGGATAGGGAATGCTTTGATTAGACAGGAGGGAACAAGATGATGCTGATGAAATTCCTCCAGATCAATAGGTCCTGGGATAAATATTGGTGTGAGATTTGTAATTTCAGAGTCTCTGCAGATTCAGTAGCTTGTACTGCATTGTTGTTGTTTTTTTTTCTCTAGACATGTTCTCAACTGTTTTCTGATCAGGAGAGTTTATAAAATCTTTTTAGTTTTTTTCTTTTCTATTTTTCTCTCTCTTTTTAGAAAAGATTTAACTTTTAGTTCATTTATGCAACAGTAGCCAATGTCTTGACCAATGTCTATGACCAATGTCTTGGGCAATAGCAGTTTGCCATAGTCCATCAGCAGATTTACTTTAGAGGATTAACAGGGAAGAAGGGCACAGGATTTTAGGCAGTTCTAACAAAAATTTGTCAGGTCCCTTTGTTGTTTCCTTTGCCACCTTGTTACTGTCACAATGTGTCTAGAGCCTTGGTTACCACCACTCTGATCCATGACACTTTAAACCCTGTTTTCAGTCCAGGACATGAGAGTCACTATGATCTGATATCTAAAAATGTGGAGTCTGAGGAAAAGCAAAGAATGAGCCACTTGCTTGATTGCATGTTTTTTCAGTGTGCTAGATAAGTCCTCATGTTGAAAGCAGAGGCAGCAGTGCTTGGTGCTGCTTTGCTGCTGGGGGACAGGGTGTCAGGATGGATCAGGCTCATGTTTCACACAGGCCACATTTTATGAGGATTCCATTGTGACTCATCCCCAAGTGCAAAACTCTCTCTTAAATTGTTACTGGTTTTCCCCAATGGAGTTAATTCCAGTAGCTTTCCCATGGTTTGTTTCATGTGAACTCTCTGAGGGAAAACAGAAAGAGATCAAATTAGGTTTTCCTGCTCTTTTTATAGATGTAATTCCAGACAACCAGCCTTGAATCTTTCATGTAAGCAAGACACATTTGTATTTAACAGTTGTACAAAAGAATGAGGATTCCTCATGAAAGGCAGTATAGAAAGAGGCACTTTTCCCTTCTGACTAAGAGTTGGTATGTGGTTTTAACAAACTGTGCCTTGCTAATTCTGAATTTTTCTAGAAATGGATTTCACCTTTCAGGAAATATGGATAAAAGTTAATATTAATGAAAACAAATGATCTTTTCCTAATATCTCTAGTTCTTCCTCCATCTCTTTCTGCTCTCTTGGTAGTTTAGGTTCATGTCTAACAGAGATCTCCATTATTGGTTATAGGGTTTCTTTATTGCAATTCTTCATGCAATTCCACCAATAATTTTATTTCTAGACCAATAAAATCCAGTTTCTGCTGGATCTTATAGTGTCATCCAACTGCCTGGTGTTGTGACTCTGAAGACTGCTTCTAAGCTGTGCTTTTTATATATCTTTAAAAAAAGATGCTGTAAATTTGAAAAAGGCTTAGGAAAAATGTATGAGAGTGATGCTTGGGGAACATTCCTTAGAGTGGAAGATTAAATAAGCTTGGTCTAGTTAGTTTATCCATGGGAAGAGAAGGAGTCAATTTGGTTATGGTCTAGAAGAAGCAACATTGAAAAGAGACTTCTGATGCTACACAGTGTTTTGATCTCCATATTTTTTATTCTGTCAGATCTGAGGATTTGAGGCTGTTTCCTGTGGAAAAAAATACATTATGGATAATTAATCTCTCTAGATACTTAGGATTAGAGGTAATAGATTCTTCCTCACTTGTAAGTCTTTAATTCACTAATACCTTCCTCTTTTATGCATGTTTTTCTTTTATCTATTGTAAGGCAAAGAAAAGTTGATAGAGGTGACGCCAAGACTGGGTATCTCTGTAAAACTGTGTTATGGCTCAACCAGAGGTTTTAGGCTTAAGAGAAATTGGTTGGTGTTCTCTGGCCTGAGTTGTGTGAAAGATCATAATAGAGAATGGAATGCTGCCTTCTTGCCTTACAAAAATAAATCTGAGAATATAATCAGTTAGTCAGATAAGCTGCTACAAATCAAGGGGTACTACTAAGCAAAGAAATATGTAATAAACACACACATTAGAAGAAAAATGACCAGTCTTGTTTCCTTCTGTCTTAGGAAACCTTGTCAGTTTGAATGACTGGTATTATTGAACCAGTAAGGGCCAGTTGTCCTTGATTTGCTTGGTTGAGGAGCAGTTGAGGACAGGACAGTTGAGCAGAAGTAAATCTCACAGGCTGGTGCTGGGTGCCTGGTCAGGGAAAGGCCAGTTAGCCATGATGATTCTGCAGAGGCTGATTAAGCAATGCATCTTTACAAGGCTTGCAACATCACTGCAAAATAACCAGACCTCTGGGAACTTTTAAGATTACTACCACAAACCTTGGATTCCCATGGGTGTGTTTATCACATGGGATCCTCACCATTGAGTGGTTGTTAATATGCAGCTGTTTGTGTTAGAAATATTTTGCTGCTACTGGTCAGGCCCCTGGAAAGATTCATCTGGTCTGTTTGACTTGCTCTCAAATAAGACAGTAAAGCCACACTGTTGACTTTAAATCTCTGCTTCTTATGCTTAATACTGCTTCTCATTTGCAACCAGGTACAAATAGAGGTCCCTATGCTACCTATCTCATTGAATTTATACTGGAAATAAAAATATTTACTCCAGCATAGCATTGTCAAGGATCGGTGGCCTAGTACTAACAACCCATCTCTCCTTACAAAGCAATCAGCAGCTGAGAAGTTCTCCTATAAATGCCCTAAATAAACGGATATATCCTGTCAGTGACAGCTTATTTTCCATGCTCTGCCAGAGACAGGGGTTTTCCATGACTTTATGGTACAAATTGTTTTTACAAACTCAGTCCATTTCTGGTAAGGCAGAGACGAAAGGGAACAGTCTTCTCTACCGCTGGCAGGATGCTGAGTCTTTCCAGCAGCATGCCACAGCTGTGGGCTGCACAGGCCGGAGTGGGACACAAAGGGCAGCCTGCTCTCCCCTGCACGTAGGCCTGCTATCCACACAGCAAGGCTGCCACTCATGCCTTCTTTATGCTTCGCTTTCTATGCCTACTTCTTTATCTGATCTGCCCTGTGATCTTATCCGGGGAAGATGAAGATCAGGTTAGCTACTGAAAAGTTCACATACTGCTAGAATTCTGTTTCTCTCCTCATTTTTGCTCCTTTCTAGAGCAGAAGAAAATAGCAGAAGTGAAATTTTCAGTCATCGTGTAGGCTGATAACACATTGCATGGGGAAAGTTCTTGGCAGGGCTTGATTAACTTAAGCACAGGGCCATGTTAGTTGTATCTCTGTGGCTCTTGCATGAAGCTGGGCTACACACAGGCAGCCAGAAGCTTGGGCAAACCATTTTATCATCTGTCTGCAAAAAACCTCTGTGGAAATACCCTGAGTAACTCAAGATCTTTCAATTAAAAAAATAATTGGGATTAGTAATTAGCTCTTTATTTCAGTGGGCTTTGGCTCTGGTTGCAAGCAAGTCCATATGCAGTACATGGGAGATACCTGAAATAAATATAAATGGACTACCGTTCATCAGCACTAATGAGGCTCTGGAAAGCACTGCTCTGGCGTGGCTGCACTGCTGTGTTTCCTAAGGTCCCTTCTTCCTCCTGTCTTGTGTGTGTGCTTCTTGGAGTACAGTGTAGCAAGTAAAAGTAGTCCTTATTCATGCAGAAAATGCTGTTGCCATTACTGAAATTTTTTCTGTAGTGTAAAGCTTGAAGTCTAATGAGTCTTTTCTTGTAATTTAGGATTTTTGTTTAGCTCTTCTAGGATAGTTTCCTGATTATGCGTTAGGAGGAACGATCAGGACAACAGACAGAGACCTGAATTTTCTAGAAGCTGGAATGAGTGTACTACTGTAATAGCTGATCACTTCTGCATTTCAGTCTGAGTGGAATCTTCCTGGCTGGATCAGGCAATTCCCATAGACTCAAACTAGAAACATTTTGGCTTGTGTAGATACAAGTTTTTGCACATGAAAAGCAAAAGTCTTAAGAGTCAAATTTAAGAATCTTGCTCACTTTCATATAAAGGATGTGTGTGTGTGCTGGATTATGTTTGTTTTTTAAAGAACTATAGTAAAGAAACTGAGAGGACAACTAAGAAAACAGATTACAGAATACAGACATTATTGAGGCCAGCTTAGTAGCTTAATTGGATTCAAAGAATAGAATTTAGTTGTATTTCAGTCACTATTGCTTTGACTGGATTTGAGATAGTTTTGCTGGAAGGGAGGGAATGTTAAAAGTGGGTGATGTATTCTTAAAGTGTAATAAAGTGTTAGTTCAGTAGCACCACTTATATAAGAATGGCCTTTCCAAAGTGAAGTTAAAGTGTTATCTATTGAATAATGATGCAGTGAGCAACTATTGCCTTCTTGCTCTTAGCATCTGTCAGGTTAAATAACTTCTGCATCAGTCATTCTGCATAGTGCAAAATGTCATTTTAATAGAGCAGTGACATGGGATCAATAGTGCTTTCTTTGAAAATTAATTGTATTTGTCTTGTACTGCTTGATGCATCTTCAGGAGATAACAAAGAAAGCAGAAAGTATTCAGAGTAATACAAAAGGTGAATAAAACTGTTTCAGTAGTAATATTGAAAAATCCAGCATTAGGGATTTTGCTGTCCTGAGACAATATCCTAATCTTCTGAGACAGGTTTAAGTCTATCTAAATGAATTATTTACATGTTTGCTGGACATACACATGCATGCACACTCACGTGAACACACGCCCTCATCACAGATTTCTATGAAGACATAAATTGATGTGAAGCTGTCTCAGGTATCAGTCCAACAGCACATAGGATTATGGTGCAACTCAATTGTACAAGTTTATAGGATGCTGTGAGGCAGTCTTTCATGGAGAAACTGTTCAGTAAAGCAATATCTTATATAAACAGTAAGAAGTGTGATGTTGACCAAATGTGCTTTGGCATTTAGAGAATGAGTTTAAAAGTCCTTTATGAATCCCAGTTTTGACAGTGATGCTACTTCAAAATATGTCCCCTCTTGTTTTCATGGTCAGTCCACCCATATCAACAACTATTTCCCCTTTGAGCTTGTCTTATACTAGGTCGCAAGGGCTCTGATGGGACCGTTTATTCAAACTGTGTAGAAAACTGAGGAACAATGGTAGCTGGGCAACAGAACTCATGTTATTCTGGAACAGAATCATGTGCTGATCCTAAATTCAGTTAGAAGGCACTCTAAAATTGTGTGTGTGAATATGGGTGAGATAGGTACAATGAGTTTGTAAGTCAGCTGGTGGTTGGTGAAAAGTTTTTTCAACATCCATCACCTTGGCACCATTGCTGCCAAACAAGTGGCTTCTTATGGTCTCCTGTCTTTTCATAACTGTATTCCACAACTCCATATTTCACATACCTGAAGACAAAGCCAGCAAAAAGGTTAATTTCTGGGTTGTATTACATAATGAAAAAAATGTGCAGCAGGATGATTTACAAACTATACAATGGACACAGAAATATGGTAATTAAAAGAATTAAAAGAACTTTCCCTAAATTGTTCCAAATTTATGGCTCTGCAAGCTAAAGGGAACTTAAAGCTTACATGAAGCTTGGTGAAAGAGATGTTCAAGAGGTAAAAGAATAGCATAGGCATGGACAAAAGAACCTTCAGGAAAAAAGGCTGAATTACTATTATTAAAGCATCATATATCCTATTTCTCATCAATTTTTTGCTGATTTTCACAATGTATAAAATTGATTTAATTTTTATTGATCCAATTACATAGTGTTAAATACTTATAGTCTGAAATATATATCATTATAGCCTTAAATTTCAATAATCTTTTATCTTCCATCTTTTTTCATCCATCAAGATCAGATAGGACAGTGTGTGTATTTTGACCCGTGAATGCAGCATCACGTCATCTTTATGGTCAGAGTCCCTTAATTTTTCTCATCAGCAAAGTGGTCCATTTATTTGAAGGGGGGAAAAAAGTCATTCATGGTTTATGTCTTTAAAAAATAAATGTGAAGTCTACAGCACTACTAGCCGATTTATATTAGTTCTTGAAAATTAGTAAATATTCCTGACTATAGTAACAGCCTTAAGTTCAGGTGCAGAATTTCAGGAAGCCACATCAGGAACAGGTATATACATTGAAGCATCTGAAAAATAGTACTCATTACTGAAAAATTAAGGGATCACTTGTGCTGTAATTTAGTCAGTCTTAAACATCTTTATCAATTTGAGGATGTACTTTGTGTGTGTGTACTCACTATGTACATATATGATATACAGATGTATGTGTATATATGTATGTATGTATGTCTGTATGTAATGGCAGCTGGGTAAGGTGTGGGAAACATGGACCTTCCTCTGAAAGCAGTGGGGAGTTGGGGATCCTGAAGTGCTATATGTGAGTGAAAGTACTTTTGGATGTTGCTTTCTTTGTTTAAAAATACATATTTGGGTGTTGCATGTATCTAGGCATTGCATTCAAAACAGAAATGAACTCCAATGGAGCAGAGCGTGCTATAGGAACTTTTTAGAACTTGGTATTTGTTGTGAGAATTGTAATGGGAGGTTTGTTTTAGTTGTTGGGATCATCTCTGTGTGAATTTTCTCATCTCTTTGGAGGACTGGAAGCAGAATTAATGGCTTAGAACTACCTGAGTGATCAGAGCAAGGGTGTGCACTCACCTTTCAGATTCAGCCCGTCTCTCCTCAGAAACTCAGTTCTAATTCAAGAAGAGGATGCGTGAAAAATCTTCTTCTGTGCTCATCATTGCTCTCAACATATCAGTGCAATGAAAGCCACTATAGAAATGTAAAATCATTATGGTTATTCTTGTTTTCCTCAGTGTGAAGTGAGAAAGAGGTCATGGAGAATAATGTTAACAAAAATGACTGGAGAAAGGTGAATGAAACACAACTATATGACTTACAATGAACATTTTGACTGATTAGGTTGGAAACAGGATATTTTCTTGCTCTGACTGAAATCACTGCTGGCTGCAGTACTACAATCAGTAACTGAGAAGTGGCAGTGCTGGGTCACACGAGCGGACCATGCAGCATTGTTTTCCCTCATTTTCTTTGGCAACATGATAATAAAACATGTTTAAAACAAAAATCAAGAGTAGAGCAGACACTGATTTCCCTCCACCCTGCCCCTCTTTCATTGCTCTTATATGGCAGTGAGTTCCCTGGAGTAAGATCTGCTTCCTGCTCCTGCCAGTGCAGAGCCTGGTGAGGGGAACTGGCAGAAGGGGCTGTTTGTTTGGGCTCTGTCCCCATCTCAGCCCCTGGCTTGAGCCATGATCTTGGACTAGCCCATCCTTCTCCATGCTGTTTTTCCTGGTTGTGAAAAACCTATAGAATAATTCTGAACTACCTTACAAGGCTGTTGGGGGGTCTCAATGAATATTCAGAGAGCACTTTGAGACCCTTGAATGAAAGAAGCTATAAAAATGCAAGATGTTATTATTTATTTATGAAGGTCCTCTGGGTTTTGGCCAACAGCATGAATTGTTGACATTTAATTATTGAAACAGTATGCCTATCAGACCCCTTATGGTAGGAAGAGATAAATAATGCAGAAGACTTCAGAAAACGTGGTCAATAACCTCTCGAGATCTGAAGCAAATATACCAGACACATAGCTCTAGCCTAAAAAGAACTGAATAATTAAACCAAGGAATGAGATCAGTTGTTTGGAATGCTTTTTATAATTTGTGCACAATGTTCTACAAATTATTTAGTATTAGTCCACTACTTCCAAGGAGCCTTTTCTAAATAAATACCATAGTCCTTGCCTATAAGGGTCTCTTTATTGGGTGAATGTATCAAGGACCAGTGAAAATGTATGAGCAATTTAAGTTATTTGAGCAATTACAATGTTTCTTCATGATATCTTGTAGTGTCAAGGGTTTTTTTAAAAAACCTTATCATTGAACCAATTAATACTTTAAATATGCAATCAATCATCTTCATATGAAAAAAGGATTTAGATGCCTAGAATGTTTTTGAAGAAGCTGCATAAAGAGTCTGTGCAGTCACATTAATTATACAGTGCACTTTAGATCATGTTTTTCATCCAAGCATTTCAAAGTTTTTGCAACTGCTGAGGCTTAATGTCACTGCAAGGCAAAGTACATAAATTACAGTACTGATGGATAAAGTGAGACACCGATGTCTTATAAGACAGGCTATGACAGGATCTTGAGTGCACAGCAAGGAAACAACAAGGAAATTCTATTCTTCCTCCTCTCCAGATTGTAGAAGAGCAGTGGTATTAACATTTACAGAGGGCTAATACAAGGGAGGGACACTTCAGGAAACTAGCAAACCAACACCTTTTGCTCCATCTTCTCAATTGTTTGCTCATTTAAATGCCTGGATTTTGGTGACACAAAGATTGTTAAATAGGTGCAGTTGACTGACTCTAGCAAGTTCTGGTTTATCTGATGCCGTGCTGCAGGCTGAGTAAATTTGAGATTAGAACTCCTCCATTGCATGACAACGCAGTGATGCGTGGATACAGTGCTAAATGAAACCGCTGATGGGCAATGGGGGTTTTGCTGTGATTTGAATGGAGGGGTATTTTTGCCAACTTTCTTGCAAGACATTAATTCAGGAATTTATCCATTGCAATAGATCATAGTGATTTCCACTAACTTACAACTGTGCATTAAATTTTTTAATTGTGGCTGTCATTTCAAGTAGAAACACTATTTCTCTTTGTTTCTAGCTGTGTGCCAATTGCATCAGAACTGACTGTACTGGGGGAACGATGCCTTGTGCAGAATCATGCAAAGTGTAATTTGCTGTCCATCGGTTAACTAGCATTTTCTCCATAGCATCTTGCCTCTCTCTGGCTGTCTCTTGTTGAAGTACTGACCATGTCTGACCCTGCCTCAGTTATCAGATATGACAAGCTCACAGCCTGAGGTAGTGTGACTCAGAAATAGTTGAAGGAAGGGAGAACAGCCAATTTCTGTGATGTCTGTAGAAGAGGATTAGTAGATTCCACAGATGTAAATGATTCCTTCCAGCAATGCAGCTACCAAGCTAGAGAATACTGAAGGAAACTAATAATTCTGGCTGAAAATCCCCTGACTGGGGCAAGTGGTGTTGCTGGATACTGCTCCTTGTCTGAGTGAGGGCTGGAAGGATGAAAAATCATATTCACCTTCACTTCTCTCTCTCTCTCTCTCCCTTCCTCCTTAGATGCAGTAGTTCAGGGTAGCCATTGTACATTTATGTTTGGTATTTCCAATACATTTATAAAGTTTGGAAACGGGACTGAAGATTAATATTTCATCTGAAACAACAATAACAACAACAACAAAGATGATAATTGTCCTTAGGCAATTACTCTGAATTTACTCTGCCTGAAGTTAAAGGGGTTTCCTTCATTTTATAATACATTATACAAAAAGCTACAAATTAATGAATAGATTTTGAAATGCTTACTGATGTGTTCAGCTCAATTCTTGCAGTTAAGCTTTCAAAACATTTTCTGTGATACTTAATAGGTATTTCACACACTGCAAATATATGACATTTTGGAAGACTCTAGCTTAGCACTGTTAAGTGTGGCTTTCATTGGACTTTGTCACCAGTAAGCACTGTGGTTAGTATAAAGTCCAGGAATTAAATTGTGCCATAAACCAGGATAGAGAATACTGAAAACAGAAACCATGCTTCAAAATACATCCTGTATTTAAAAATTCAATGAATTCTGAGATCCCTGACAGAATGCAAAAAATGTTCCCATGATACCTTTTTCTAATGATTCTGCTGAACTGCCTTAAATCTTAATGACAACCTTAGGGTTAAAAAAAAAGGTTGGGGATGGGCAGCCTTAAAACATGGACAAGAAAATCTGGGGTCATTCTTTGGCTCAGACATTAACTTAGCAAAGTGACGCTAAATAAATCTGATTCTCTGCCTTGCTTTATTCATTGAGAAGGAGGAATGAGAAATCTGTACTAGTCTTGGTAGAAGGTATTCTGGGACAGGAAGCTTGTGGCTGTACAGTTCTCACTACAGTGGTTCTAGGTTGAATAATATGAATTTAAGGCAAACTTTAGGAGTGCAGTGGTATGAAGCATGGCAGGGTAGGCAGACAGGAATTGTGGATATTAAAACTACTGCAAGTTTTGAGAACCAAGATCTTGTATTAATTTCTTTCTGTAGTTAACTTTCCTTGTTTTAACAATATTTTCTGTGGGATGTGAAGCCATATCTGATATTGATTGCTGTGTAGTCTGAAGCACAGATCAGTGTCAGCTTGCATTAAGCTGTAGTTAGACCTCTCCTCCCCTCCCCAGCCCTCCCCCTTCCCCTCATTGCTTTAATGCTGTAAGTAGGTCATTGCAGAACTGGAAGCTGTACTTTTTTCCTTCTCCCCATGTAGCTGCTGAAATACATTTAATTGCAAACCACAGCATCAAAGCTGGAGTAGCCAAGCTCACCTCCAAAAGATAATTAGTGAATCTCTGTTAGTGCAGTGCACTGGAGGGTGAGCTACAATTAGAGGTGGATAAATAAGCTGGCATTTGGAGTCCTCACATTTTTAAAAATAATTCCTGTTTGAGACTTCAAAAGATGTGTGTTTTACTGGGCCAGAGCAATGCTTGGATTCCCAGTTCAAGTGCACTGACGAGCGTATCATCAGGTAACGAGGACGTGGACGACTTCAATGCTGTATTTTGGAGACCTGAATAAAACATAAAACAGAAATAAAAAACTGAAACAGAGGAGGAGAGAAATGAGATATTATTTAAAACTATTAGGTGAAGTGCAAAGGGCCAGCTTCCAGCAGACATGTGGTGAAGGTGTAATACAGCCAGTGATGCTTGGTGTGCTTTTGGATGTTTTGGCACTAACCCCATTACTGTGAATATATGAGGACAGCTGTTTGAAAATACTTGATTTCTGGATGTGTTTAACATAAAAACTATTTAAACTTTTGGAAGATTGAGATGGAGAATTGATTGGAGTAGCTTTTGTCTGTAAAAGTTCAGAGAAGCTGCTAGGTTTAAGCATAGGGTAAGAAATTAGAATATCTACAGTCTCTTCTCAAGTCTGCTAGGAACTTCCTAAATGAACTCTCTGTATGAACTTACGCAGTAGTGTAGTTCCCAAAATAAGGATTATGGTCTTATTTTAAAGGCTTTAGTAAATCATTCCACTTAGTGATTTTGAGATAAACTGATAAGCAGTGTCACAAAAATCTTTACTAACAACCCAAATATAGAGTCTCATATTGCCATTTTAAGCATCATACCAGCATACTTTTTGGATTTTGGTTGAGTTTAGTTTCAGTTTAGTTTTTTTATGTTGGATAAACTTCCTCATCTTGGTCATATAGATTCTCTTAATAATTGGACAGTTAAAGGATAGAAGTTTTATCCAGAATTCTCTTTCAACCAGAAATACACGTTTGTCATTTATCACTGGAAAGGGCTATTATCTGTGAGGACAACCTGTCACACATTAATAATGCAAATTAAGCTTCATTGGCAGCTACAGCCAGAAGATTTTAATCCGGATGGCTTCCTTTCAGTTTGGAAAAAAAATACACATAGTCCTAAAATTCAAAAACTTAACTTTTACCTATCATAGTATGTTGAGACCTCACATTACCATTACATGAGAGATTTCTGAGGTGTGTTTTTTTGAGATAACTGGGAAATTCAAAATGGACCATGACCTGTCTCAGGATGGGAAGTTCAGCTGGGAGCTGAGGGCCTTTATCAGAGCTGACCCAGGAAAGTGCAGCCATGTAGGACCTCCACAGCCCAGGGCCTCGCTCATGTTCTTCATCTCACCCCATGGACCAGAACAGAAAGTGGCAGTTCATGTCAGAACAGAGATGCTGGATCAAGTTCACAGCTGAGGTGAATCTCCCTTGAAGGTGTGCCAAGCTGGAAGTGACCCTGTGTGCTGTAACTTTCTGGAGCATTTACATTAAGGGTCTTTGTAAGGATCTTTATCAAGCCTTGGAACAAATGTACATGCTGGCACCATGCTCCTGGCTCTTGACTGCTATGTTTTACCTGTTTTCTGGAAAGGGCTAATAAATTAATGTAGGAGTTGGAGGGGATTGTTTATTTGTTTGTTTAGTTGTTTGGGCTTTTTTGTTTTGTTTTGTTGTTGTTTTTTATGGTCTGCCTTGTCAAAAGAAAGATTAGTTTATTCAGTTATAGTTGAATCCAGATTGACAAATGCAGGGAGGTTGTTAGTCCACAGTAAAATAAATACCTGCTTCACTGGAAAGTGTTTAGAAATGTGTAAACTATTCCCTTGTTTGGCTATCAGATCATCTTTGTTTTATTAGGCCTCTCATTCTTGAGTTTTTTGAATTGTTTCTCTGTAGGTTTCTAATCTGTCCTACATTCTTGTGGATATCTTTTTTTTCTCACCTTTTATGAGAGCCTGACCCTGGGTGTGCTAGTAGCTCTGCTGGGTACATGTTCCTTTTTGTGCCTTAATTTGTGAAACAGGATATTGCTACTTTCTTTGTAAAACCATTGAAGAGTCGCAGCTGAAGAGTAGCTTGGTATCATTATTTTTTCTTGCTGTGTGCAAAGCTCCTTTTCTGTGGCAGAAATAATAACATTCATTCTTCATTAATTGAAATTACAAATCAAACATTGGTAGCTTCTATGCAGAGATGGTGACAGCACTGCAGCTCTAGAGTGCAGCATGCAGAGTCAGACCCCAGGCTGATACGGCTCAGCATATTCCACTGGAGGTGATGAGGCTGTGATTTATAGCAGATAAGCATTTACAATATCTCTAAAAGCCCTCTCCACAATCTGTAACCTGTTAGTGTGGGCTCAGTAGCAGGGTGAGATAGTAGGAAAGATAAGGAATTGCAAAATGGTTTGTTTTCTTGGAACAGAGGTTGGGGGGGGGGGAAAGGAAGGCATAGGGTTAGTCCATTTGTGATCCAAGGAGCACTTGCTCCAGACTCCCTCCAATACCTGTTGTTTTGGGCCTCCTATGGTTTTTCCAAAACTTCAGGGCCAGATTTCCAAGCCAACATTTTAGGTATTGCTTCATGGGAAGATAGTGTGTGACAAAGTGCACTAAAATGAGTTCCCTTAGTCTGTGGAGCACGGCTGTCTTTACCTGGGAGCTAGAATTGCTCCAACCCATGTTTTCCAGCCACAGCATTCGAAGACAGCCATGTTCCTTGCCCTGGCTCCATGGGAGCATGCTGGCAGCTGCATGAAGGGCAGAGAAAGCTGCCCATGTTGGCAGGTAGAAAATCCCGTGATTCTCCTTGCACTTTGCCTGGTTGGAGCATTGCAAAGAGAGCAGATGGCATTAAATAATTTTGCCAGTGCTATTTTCATTATGCATTCCACTGTAGAACTTTGAATAAAATCCATGGTTTGGCCCTTGCTATAGATAACTTTTTAAAGGAATTGTATGTACATAATTGAAAAAAATGAAATATTGAATAAACAAGGTTTTTGTATTCTTGGTGTCTTGCAGATGAGATGTGCCACCTGTCATACTTTTAATTGAAATTTTCAAACATTTGCATTGAGTACAAATATTTTAATAAGGAAGCAAGTTCAACTATTCATACCTATTTGGTTTACATTAATCACCATTAGTTAAATAGCCTTGGAAACCTACTATTGTATACTTAAAGACAGGGGTTTTTTGAAAAATCATAAATTATGTGCTTTACCTTTGAAAGCAAACATTTTTTCCCCAAATGTGAGAAAATCTGGTTTTCATTTGTCTTAAAGAGCAGAAAATATTGAATTACATTATCCAGCAACTATTTTTGAAGCTGTGTTTATTTTCTGTTTTTGTTGACTGTCCATGGAAAGCTAATTACTGTTTGGTTATAGCAGTTGAAATGTGTAAGATACCTTTGACAAGAAAGTGATGTTCCCTTTTCAGTGGTTATCAAACAGACACTTCATCAATCTAATGCAACACGTCATCTAACTAATTTCCTTCCAGATATTTTGTTTCTTTATTTCAAGATGCAATTTTGACATGTGCTTGTTCTTTTGGACATCTCCTCAGGTGACAGATCTCTTTCATGTAATTAGAGACCATGTAAAAACCTGGAAACTTCAGATCTTTCTCTTCAGAAAACTGCCTTCTGGAACATAAAGAAAAAAATTGAAAATTATTTATTTCCTGTAAAGTGTAATTAGACTACTCTAAAGAAATTCCATAATGAAATAGGATACCGAGTTAGTGTACAAAAGCACATTGGGTGTTTCCTTGAACTTGATTAGAGAGCAAAAAGAATTGTTATTATGTGGCAGTTGATATTATATGCTGTCCTGTCATTATCTTTTTTTCTGAGATTCAATAACCAGGGCTGAGCTAAGCTAAGCAGTTTCAAAAAATTAAAATTTTCTTCTTTAGTCCTGCAAATAAACCTTGCTTCTGATTAAACCTAGACTTTTTCCAGCTGGTGAATTTTTTGACATGGTTTTTTTCCATGCCTGATATCCATTCAGTACAGGAATTAGATGTACCAGAAATGCAACAGGAAAATTGAATGAAGAACTGTAATAGAGAAAAAGTATCTCAGATCAACATCTGAAGATTCATTATTCACCATGTTAAGTTCAAAATGGCATAAATTTGAACCTGGCTTTTGATCCTTGGCCTACTTGTACAGAAATGTGTTTGAATAGACAGAATCTGTAACTGCTTGTCAGACACCTACATAGCATTTTAGAAACACTGATGCATTTCCTTTGCTCTAGGCTTTTTTCATGATCTTGACATAAGAAATTAGATTTTTTTAAATATTAAAATTTGCATTCGTTAATCATCTTGAGCTGTGCATCTAAGACCCTGTTATACAGATATTAAAAATGTTAAGGAATTCACATAGTTTTTCCCCTCCCCAAAGTCTGAGAAATATAAGCCCTTCTGAAGTCAGCAGGAGAGCTACTAGCATATCACTGATAACTTTAAGGATCACCCTTGACCCTTAGAGGTGTGTAGAGGTCTGCTCTGAGACACACAGAGCTACGTGTAGCAAAACTCAAAAGAAAATTCTGTCTTAATTTTGTTCACGGTCAGACATCACCTCCAAATTAAACGTAATCTATGGAGGCTGCCTATGTAAGGCTGACATGGGGACCTGGGTTTGAAGTAGAGAGTTTTATTGTCATGTAGAGAAAGTTTATTCCAAAGTTTTCTACTTTTGGGGCATAAACCACTTTAGTGCTGCACGGATGCTGCGAACTTCCTTTTACTGTCTGTTGACTCTGCATCTTGATAGAGAGGTGGAAGGAAGGAGAAATGTTCCTCACCTGTATGAAATGTAAAGCATTTAAAATGGAAACCCACATTCTACTTCCTCCTGCTGGAGGGCTGTTAAGATACTGAGGGAACAGGCAGCCTGTTTTTCAGTTTTGGAAGAGGTAACATTTTCTCTGTATTAATTTTTCTTCTTTGAAACCTTCTTTTGTAACTTATTGACTCCATGTGAGAAAGGAGCTGGCTTTTGATGTCTCAGTTAATGCTGGTCTCTGACCATGAGAGCACTACTGACCTTTCCTTCATTTTGATGCTGAGTGTTGAGATTTCTTATCAAACAAATTTTGATTGCCTCCTTTTTTAATCCAGTAAAAGAGAAATACTGGACTACATTTGCTGCAACCTGGTCATATCTTGTTCTCCATGATGGTTAGAGAAATATGATGTCTACAAGAAGAGGTGATTTGGGTAGGGAGTTGCTCTTCTTAATCCTCTGAGGAGTATGACAAGAATGCAGCAGTCCCTCGAAGCAGTGATTTATGCTAACCTCAGTAGACTCACTTAATTTAGATCTTCCTGTTTACTCCCTGCACAGAGTATAAAATGCTGTAGGCTCTGCATAATACACACTAGTTCAAGTTACTTCATATTCTCTATCATTGTTGGATGCCCTCATGATCATAAAGATTTTGACTGGGTTGAGTTTGTATTCTAGAGATTTATATTCTCTTCTGAATGCAGACTCCATTGCAGGGTATTTTCCTCTATAAATGTCTCATAAAACATACGGTGTTATAAAGCCGTGGCTGGCAAAGCCTCTTATCTAGTTAACCAAAAGGTATGGGATCTGAAGACACACTGCATTTTTTTTAAAGTTGTAACGTGAGAATGGGTAAGGATCAGGAACAAAAAGAAAGGCTCAGAGCAGTCACCAACAGATGACAAAACCTGACCTAGATTGTCAGTTTATCCTTTTTAGTTTCAAAACTCACATGTTTAGCTGATAAGACCTTCTTCTATCAGTTTTTTGAGGGCTTGGGGATTTGCATTAATTTTGAACTAGTCATCTGAATACTCTTTGTATTTTGTATTCAGATTTTGTATTTTTGGGGATGTGCACACACACACATACATATATAAGATGTTCTTGACAGATTTGCTACATTATATCACGTACACTGTTCCGTGCTTTTCTTTTCCTTTTGTGGTACATATTGTTTTGTGCTGTCTCACACGGGATAAATTGGAGATGACAGTAAACAAGGTGCCTGATTTAGTATCTGGTACATGATCTAAGGGCAATGTTGATTCCATCCTTCAAGGATTTCCCTCAGGATCTGTACCTCAGCCTCAGATGTTGCAGGGGTAAAAAGTGCTTCCTGTCAGAACTGAACCCCTTTGTACAATAAAACTCTACAGATACACTTGCAGTACTATGTTAGAAATGAAAGTCAGTTTCCAGTGAAAGTAGAAAAAATTTGGTCAGTTTAGTCCAAAATGCAAAGTATGTTTCCAGTTGCAGAAATGCATCCTTCAGCCCCTTCTGCAAAGAGAATCTTTTCTTGTAGGACTGACTGTTACTGCCCTGATTTACCATTATCTTTCACCCTGTAATTATCATGTGTGTGTAAAAGGGATATAGCTCTGTGTATTCTGATGTTTCAGCATACACCTTTCTCTTCCTCTTTTTCATTGATACAAATGCCTGAGATGGAAAATGAAGAACTAAGTACAAGGAATAACAAAAGGTTCAGACTTACGATCTTTTAAGGTAGTTTTTTTGAAAAAGGTGCTCACCTTACAGTGAAGTGAGTCCAGTTTCAATACTGTCCTATGTATGCAATAACATGAATGAATATTAACTTAGACTGATGCATAATTATTATATGAAGTTGACAGATAATTCCCGTTGAGGAGCAGGACTGTGTGCAATTAACTTGCTAAAGGAATTACATGTATAATTATCGTATATTTTGGATCATGAAGAAATGCTAACTCACTAAATGGTTGTCTTCTGAGTAAATAGTTATGTTCATTTCAAACCTCATTTATATATCAAATGTTATGCAAACTGCATAGATGTAATAGATACAGCTCAGGTCACCAGCTAATTTAAAATATATATAAATAATACAGCTCCCTTGCAGATATAACTAGTGAAAAGTACCACATTTGGAGCCTCTGGTCTTGAAAAAGGGAGCCTTAAGTTCAGAAACTGTTAGACTCATTCGTGAATTCTTGCAGAGCTTCACCAAACCTTCTGCAGGACAAAGGAATAAGCTACTCTTCCCACCACACAAGATTTTCCACCTCCTTTCCCCAACTTTTTCTTTCCTCGCCTGAAATACGCTAGGGTCCTAAGGTAATTTCTTAACCCACTTCCCCCTGCTCCACCATCCCCTCCAAGTTACTATCTCATGAGAATAGGGGCCATTTCAATTTTAACTCTATCAGGTGTTTCACAAGAACACTGCTTTTTCCAAATTATACCCACAAATAGTGATAAATCCTTTCAGCCTGTAGGAGCAGCTGTCTCCTAGATAGTCCATGATTGACCGATCCCACTGCACAGCAGTTTCTCTTGGGTTGTCTCTCAGTGATTGCTCATGCTTTGTCATGAATTTTTTTCTTAGTTTTTCATGGATTGGTCATCCTTAGCAAGTCAGTGGCTAATAGGGTGAGGGCTGTGCTGTGTTGCTGCAACATGCAAGCAGATACACTTGAATTTTCTGATGTTTCCCCCACACTTCCAGCTGAAATTTTTGGAATGTCAGAGCATTTCTGTATTGACAAAGAAACAGAACATATCCACGCAGACCACTTACAGTATAGCAGACTAGTCTGAGATAGAAATATTTTCAAAGGCAAGGTTCTTAATTCAGTCTTTAATTACTACAGGAAAGGCTTAAATGCATCAGTTAACTTGGTTTAAGCTTTATTGTGTTTTTTTGATTGTCAAAGGCAGAGAATAGACATTTTTCTATTTAAATTAAAATTTGCAGTCTTGAATTCTTAGCAATCATAGCAACTTAGAGAACGAAACTTGCAGTGGCTTAAGAGTTCAGAGGTAGATCCTAGCTATAGAATCTGCTCTTGGATTTGAATATTGAGAAGCTTGGAGTTATTTAGCTTCAGGATAGAGAGGAACCATTCATAAAGACAGGTGAGAAGTGTGGGTTTCAATGTAAAAAGGGTGGGAGCTGAGACTCCTGGAATTGAATTGAATCCTAGAAAGCTGCTCTGTCCATCCTTCCTCCCATTTGGAGCATCTTCCTCTCCTCCTTCTCCTCCTACTTTCTTTCCTTTGGGAGAGCAGTGCAGTTACCAGGGTTTTCTACTTTCCTTCCACCCTATTTCAGTGCTCTCACCTGTGTGAATGTGGCTGCTGCTGAATTTGCCTTCCTTTTTTTGGCCGAATTCCACCATGCCAATCATCCTGTATTCAGGAAAGAAAGAAATCACTGTGAAATGGGTGATTTCTTCCACCTTTCTTGATTCCACTGAGACTGGACTAAAGAAATCTAGTTGCTGTGGTTTCATCTCTATTATTTACCCACTGTGGGGCCTTTAACCATTTATTTATGGTAGTTTACTGACAGGCATTAGCTCACCTACCCATCCTCTAAGCTAGCAGGAAGCTACACTAGCTAGTGTTAACCCCATGCTAATATATACCTGACCTCTCATCAGTATGTATGACCATAGTGTCCTATTTATCTCAATTAAAAAGTATCTGTCTGGCTCACAATTCCTGTAAAGTACCATGCAAACAAATCCTTCAAATGCCTTCATCATTGTTCTGTTTGTAGAACCTCCTGAATGGGTAATTGCCACAGGAACAAAGTGAACACTTTGAAATTACTAGGGCTTTTCAGGAACTCAGTGTTAATAGTTAATTAAGAAAGTTTTTCAGTTAAGGACATAGGTAAGTTTAAGAGAGTATATATTGATTTTTCCTCCTAATTTATAATTAAAATCAAGTCCCACAGAGGATCTGTACCTTTTGGATCCATATCCATCCCCCAAGCAAAGTTCCTTCTCTTCCTTACCCCCTGCTGTAGATCATTGATGTAATATGGTGTGTTTAACATAGGAGCTGTTACACATTGTTTTAGAGTTTATTTTCTTATTAGAATGCTCTAAATTTTTGTCAAGACAACTGTACTGTTATTGCTTTGCAAGGCAATCATGCAATGAGAGGGTTGTGGTAAGCAGGGATCATGTCTCTCAGCCTGAATTTTGCTAACTAGAGTCAGTCCTGAGACAGATTGACCCTGAAGACACAAATAGTGCTATTTTGGCTCAGTTCTTACAAAGGAATTTGCCTGAATGCTGCTCTGTCACTCTTGTTCAAGCAGCAGTGTAGGTGATGTAAAATTAATAAGCCACATGAGTCATATACATATGATACTGTACTTCTTTATAGGTCTCATTAAGATGTATTAGAAAAGTACTTTGAAATTCTTCAGACGAAGATATCATATCACAGAAATACAGAGCAGTTTCCAATCTTAACATCAGCTTTCAGTTTTCTAGTCTGAACTTCAGTTTAGGATCCTCTCCTTCAATGTGGCAAGAAGGTTACAAGACTGAAGTGCTCTCAAACTTCTTGGGAAACTGAATGATGGTTCAAGAAGTCTATGGTTTGAGCACTTCCCACATTACATTTGTACCATAAATCATGCAGATTTTCTTGTCTTTTGCAGCCAGCTGCAATACCAACAATAGAACCACAAAATTAACCAAAAATATTCTTTCATTGCTATTTGTTAACATAATAGCTAAAAATGTAGGCTCAGCTAGTCAACCAAAACATACTCCTCTGCTACTGAATTTGGAGTGGGAGGAAGCATGGTGGTGGAGAGAACATGAGGACAAATTGCCTTTTCTCCTCCACTCCCATTTGTTTCCAGAACTGAATGGGCTTGCTGCCTTCTAAAAGGGAGAGAGACAAGCAGATAGTTAGGGGAGCAAACTGGGATTAGTCACCACAGCGATCATGCATAGAGGAATATATGATTATTTGAGGCTGGCTTTTCTTAGTCTCTTGTCAGAAAGCACTGTCACTCTGTGCACAGAGTAAGTGGAAACTTAGCAGAAGGATTTCCTGGGCCACCATGACTGACATTAGAAAATATTTGACAACTGAAGGCTTTTCAATTGTGGTGGTTTAGTTTTCTTGGTTTTGGTTTAGGCCTTCCCTGGTAACAGGGTTATAGCTAAGGAAGTATTCCACACCATTCCTTTACGTAATCAGGTGTATGTAAGATGAGGAGAAAGGTTTCCTCCCTCTCTCTTCCTTTCCTGTGCTTAGAGGACAGCAGGTCTCTGTGTTGACCTCTCTCTTACCTACATGAGTTGAGGCCTATCTGAGAGCTGTTGTCCCAGTTGTGCGGAGGTGAAGATTTCTGCTGTTTCCTTGAGGGAAATTTGGTGAGAATTTATTGTGTTAGTTACTTTACTGAGCTTTTCCCTGAGTTTTCAAGTGTGTGTGTGTATCTGTTTTGTTTTGTTTCGTTTTTACCCATTTTTGTCCCCCTTCCCTTTCCCTTTTCCCCCTTTTTCTTTTTGGGGTTGTTTGGGATTCTTGTTTTGTATATACATAGTGTTTAATTGTATATAACTGTAATATACGTGAATGTATATATACTTTTATTACAATTTTCTTTTGGTACTTTTTTTCTCTTTCGGGAGAGGGAGGAATCTGTGTGGTCAACAGCTGGGTTTGGCAGGGAGCGAACCCAAACCTCCACATCAATCAAGATTATTGGTGGGGTTGTCTTGTTGCTTTTGGTCAGGGTCTTGCATGTTAAGGATAAAGTCCTTCTGCACAGAACAAAGGACACGCAAAACCTTTATCCTTTTGGGGAGCAAACAGTGAAAATTGAAACAGATTCATTATCTTGTAGCTGTGCTAGACGGCTGCAATGCAGACTGAAGGAGCAGTGAGAGCTCTCAGTAGCACTGGAAATGTACTGGTTGCTGTCACCAGCGGATGAGGTAACTACCTCCATCTCCAAAGGAGCAGCAACAATCCACATCAGTCAGGAGGAAAAAAAACCCAACACAGAAGAAGGAGAGAGAGACGGCTGAATGCAGCACAGATAAATCGGTCCGAGATACAAAACAGTTTCTAAACTACTGGGGTTTTTAATTAATTTTAAAGGTGAGGAACATAGGAGGAAACCACATGTAAGATTTATATGAAATATGTTTCTTATTTATATAATTTTTAAATATATGCATGAATCAAATTGACACAAGCTGTTGAGGTTTATTACAAACCTCTATAAAAAGGAGGTATTTTTTATTTTTGATGGCTAGACAGCATCATGTACAGGGATTTGTAGGGAAAGAACCAGAAATAGGTACTTGTATCTCCTGTTACTGGCTAAACAGGAGGCAGGTAACAAAAGGGTAAAATAGCATCAAATAACAGTAGCAAAAGTCTTTAGTGGAAAGGGCAAGACCTTAGTTTGTGTGGGATAACCAGTGAAGGGATTCAGTAAGAAAGCTGACTTCATCAAAACGCACAGGAAATATATTTTAAATATTAAGTGTTCATTGCAACTCTTATGTAGGATAACAGGAATTGGGATAAACCAAAATCAGGAGAAATAAAACATTTATAAGCAGGACTTTAAGAATATGAGCAATGCATCCACCTTGAAAATTTATGAACAAATATGTAGTTTTGGACTGGAGCCAGCAGAAAAGGGAAGACCTTGAAAGGCTTACACTGTGCATCTGTCCTTGTGTTGCAGCCCTGGGCAGGCAGCCGAACCAGGGAAGAGCCAAGCCAACATAACAGAGCTTCGACATCTGCCCATCCCCAGTGCTGACTATGTTGTGTGGACAGAGCCCCCAGATTTGATCGCCCTACATGTAATAGTAGTTCTGACTAGCAGTGGCTCTAGGGGGTTATTATTCAGAGCAAATAATTCTGTGTCAAGCCCCTTATGTTTCTCCAGTTTCTAACATGACACACAGTCACTAGAATAGATCTTGCTTTTATGGACCTGGTGATGCTCCCAGAGCAGAACAAGCCCTCCCTCTGTTAATTGAGACACAGAGAAATGTATTTAGCTTCTCAAATTACTGAATCGTTTTTTTTCCTCCTCCTCCAACTTCCTTGCTTTCTCCTTCTGCCAGAGATCACTGTAGCAGGAAAGAAGTCAAACAGCACACTTAATGCAGATAATTACTTCCTGAATTGTATTGTTTTTCTTTTGAATATGCTGCCTGAGAGTTAAAATCTCACAGAAAAAAAGAAAAGAAAACAATAATCTGAGGGTATTTATTTAAATCCCTCTTAAAAAGTGTATCTGTCTAACTAGGACAAATTCCTTTTTATCATTTCTTTGTGTATGTCGAATCAAATCAATTAGTTATCACAGTTATAGCTTCTTCTGCCCCTTGAGCAGTTTTTTTAAAATTATAATCATTATTCTATCTGTGCTCTTGGTCTTTGTCCCTAGATCTCTGAGCTGCTTTTGCAAAAGCATGCTGGAATTTCTTGGAATAGCTAACATGAAATACTTCAAATGAAACAAAACAATGCCAGCCATGTAAGATGTGGATATCAAGCATGTTCTTAACAATTTGTTTCAAAATTTAAATGCGAGTTAAGCATCGGGTTAAATATTTGAGTTCTCTTGACAAATATAAATCAACATTAACATCAGTGAGTTAGCCTGGTTCTGCAGGAATTGTGCTTTGGCCCATGGCAGGGAAGTCATAAAGGCCAGATTTTTAGGTCTGTGAAGGTACAAGTGGATGCCACTGGGATTTTTAAAAGCAAGAAATTTTATACTGGATCTGTAAATACCTTTAAAAATTTGAGAATGCTCTGCAGCTACTCTAAAAACCTTTGGTAGTACTTTACCTAGCCATGAGGCCCAGTTAAAGCAACACTGGGGTTAGCCACAGTGAGGGTTGGCATGATCCTGAGACCACGTGTTGAGATCACAGCTTCCCTGGTGTGAAATAAGGAAGGATGATCTTGCCATTAACCAGTAGACTGGAACCCAAGGAGAACTGACTGGATTCACATTTGAATGGAAAAGGTGGCATTCTCACATCTACAGTGATGAAACTGTACTGTATCAGTTGATGATAACTGTAAGCATTTGATTTCTAGCTATATTCATGTCATATTGGATGACAGTGTTTTTCTGACTTGCACCTGAATGATAGCTACTGGGTTTTCTAGGACAGCTTAATAAAACATCATGGTCTTTGCTTTCCAAACTCTCTTTTACCTTGTGTAGATGGCAACTGCTTTTTTCTGGCAGAGATATAGATTTGTATGTTTGGAATTATTTGTAGTGTGATTATAGCAGATTTCAACCAAGAGTGGTGCCTCATTCTTGTAGGAAGTACAATTTTTTTCTTTCATAATTATTTCATTTTATATGGAAGAAGTAGTTGCTCTATAAGCCATTAAAACTTATAGGTAACACAATGGCTCATGGGGTGAAGAGGCTCCAGTGCACTGTGCTGCACTGGGCACACTATTGGATCTACTTTTGGTTTTTTTTTCCCTTGGCACTGCAAGAGGGGAAAACTTTGGGACACAGGTCACAACTTAAGTGACACAGATATGGTCTTGAATATTTCTTTAGATCTCAGAATCTTCTTTTCCTCCCCAAACTTCTTGTCAGGTTAGGGGAGCAATGGGGAGGCAGTCTGAGATAACAGGACCTTGTAATTCATAACAGTGTGAAGAGGAAAGTTTTCAGGAGCTCAAATACATCAGTATGAGGCACAGAGCTCATCTCTGAGAATGAAAATGTTATGTACTCATAAAGATGTCTGGATTGCAAAGCTGTCCAGCTTATAAAGATGTACCTCTCTCATTTTAGTCTTGCTCTGCATGCCTTGCTAACAATTGGTGCGGTGGGATTTTTTGATTTCACACTTGCTAATTGCTCTATGTTTCAGGATCATGCGTCAGTTTTCTTTCACAGCAAGAGTCCTAATCATGAATGACTCCTCAGTGCCGATGTGCACTTTCAATTCTATTCTTGGTTAATTGAAAAAGTCACACATTATGACAGTATGAGGCACTCAGAAAGAAGCCTTTTTTATGACAGAGGTGAAGACAAGTTACACAAAGGCAGCATATTGAGAGAATAATAGATCTCCCAAATCTGTATTCATCTGCACATGTTGTTTTGTACAAAATAGGACTTTCATCTGGCTCAAGGAATACAGGACAAATTATTTCACAAGAATATGTCCTTGTACTGTTTCTCCACTGAATTGGACACAAATGGGTCTTCCATTACCATCATTCATGCATGTCTTTTTTTTTCCTGCTTTCAAGTAGAGACAAACGAGGGGAAAAAATCGAAGATTCCCCAGCTTCTGTTTTTACTGTAGCCAATACTGAGACATTCCTGCTTTTTGGAGCATGGTTTTTGGTCTTTGTGTTTAATTTTCTTATTTCTGTAGACATTCAGCATTTGTGTGAAACTTTATAAGGACACTGATGTTTTTCTGTCTTTTCGGTATGCGAAGTTGTGAGAACTGAATGAAGAGCTCACAGGGATGAGACAATGATGGTGATGATGAAGATGAGAAAGAGCAATACTGTCAAGTTGATTATAGTTTATTCATAAACATGCAAATACTTAGTGCAAACATGAATGTTCACTTTCACATGCACACTAGATGTGTTTGCAGCAGCAGAGATCAGGAAAGCACAGCTAATTTTTATTACCAGAGATAAATACTTTTTTTTTTCCTAGGCTGAGCTATGGTAACTGATTGTGTTTATAAACCAAATCTTTGGGGTGATTTAAGCCAGTCATTTTCACCTGCTGCTTTAAGCAAGTGTGCACCCAGTCTGTTAGTGCTGTTGTTTCTTTAAGCTGTGGAGAAGCTGTTGCTTGCAAATAACTTTTGGTGCTGTGAGTTGTAGGGAGCTCACAGTCCTCTTGGGTGATAAGGTTCTCCTCTGAAGTCTTGGGGGTAGACAGAATACTCCATGACATCAGTGATCCATAGCTTTCTTCTCTGTGCTCTCCCCTCTCCTCACATCCCAAGGACATGCCTGGAGTTATAGTATTTAATATAACCTATTGTCAGCCACAAAAAGAACCCTGACAAAACACTGAACCTTCCTCCTCTTCTGCTGCTTTAAATTTCTAAAGGCTGATGGGAAACAACTAGGTTAGGAGTGTACTTCTGTCCATTGTTTCTGCTGGTTACCTGAGATGGCAAAAATTACATCAGGAATAAACCTGAGCTGAGAAACAACACTGTAGACTGATACAGATGATATAGAGGTTTCATTGCTGTATGATCACACTGGAATGGAAAAGGAGGGAAAACTCAATGTCAGTAAGGACCTGGTAAAGAATAAGTAATTAATATAATGAAAATTTTAAAAAGCTATAAATAACTAAGAGAAACCACTCATTTGCTTGGAGATGAAACAGCTTCTTTTAGCACAGGGGCTCAGCACTGCCAGTGTGCATGTTCTTGCATCTTTTTCTGGTGGGTAGGTTGTGTATGTGTACGTACATAAGGGACCATGCTCTGAAGGTGGAGAGATATAAAGTGGCACACTTGACTTACAAAAATAATATCTTGGTGCCCAACTCTGTTTTTCTTTAAGGATCTAGTAGATATTATCTACATCTAAGACACCTATATACATTACAAAACTGAGCCTAGTGACTTTTCATGGTCACATTTGTGGAAGAAGAACCACATATATTCTGATATTCTGAAGTGTAGGCAGGTGCACTCCCAGGAGGATCATGAAAAATGCTTTGGCTCAGTCAATGAGTTGGGGAAGAACTTAGGCAATGTATTTGTTTCTTGAATTTTGAGTGCAGGAATTGATGAGATAAGAGAGATTTGTATAATCTGCATTGAAGTTATTGAGAAATGACCATATTGAGATCTGCAAGTGGCAGTCAGACAACTAGACTAATATAAATATTTTTGCCTGGATTAATGTAATGCAAAATGACCCGTGTTTATGTAAGGAAGCACCACTTGCTGTGAAGTAAATAAAAGCCCAAAAAAATCCATGTCATCATCCTTCATCCTTACCCTTCCCTTTCAGTGTGACAAAAATACATCGTAAAACAGAAGAATAAAACAATGACATAAATACATGGTGAACTCATATCTAGAAGTTAACTAGGAAAGAAAATCATTATCACTTTTAAGCTGTACATATTTTTAAATGTCACAATGATAGTATTATATATTGCATTGTCTAGTGACCTGAAAGCTTTTTGTATTACCAATGAATTAATGCCTATGAAATAAAGCTTAGTAAATGTTTACTGTGGGGTATGTCTGGGAAAGGTCATGTTGACTCATTTAAGGTCATGCTGTTTATAAATTCATCCTTTTCAGAAAACACTATAAAGGTTTAGCATCCTGAGTTAAAATGAGGTAACAGTGTTTAAAATTATATATTTTTGTTTTGCAGTCAATTCTACCATAGGGAACAGACTTCCCACTGAAGATTTACACTCAGCCTTTTCTCAGCTGATTTCTTCTCTCAGTTTATTAAGCCTTCTCTTGCCTGGATAGCCATTGTCATGCCTGGGGAAAAGCTCTGTCAGATATTAAAAGAGAAATATATGAAAGAAAACTATATGGGTTTGCATTTCTCCCATGGAAGATTTCTTCCAAATACTTCTTATTAAGGGATGTTCTCTACACAACCTGTGGAGAAGTGTAGATAAAAACAAAAGCCTCAGAAATAAATACCCTTATTTTCAAGAAGTCTTTACATTTTTGTTACAAGACTATAACATTTTTGTTCAGACTCTTGAAGACCTTTTCAAGCAATCCTTTCTTCTTGCAGTCAGCACTCAAGTCTGTGACTGCTCCAGAATTCACTGCAACATGTGGAAATCTTAGGAGGTACTCCCTAAATTCTGCAAGGATGTTTTTGCCTAAACTGTAGGATCTAATCATGATAAATAGCAATTCCAAAGAAGCATGTTTTGTGATGCTGTTTATTTCTTTGGTACTTTCTGTGGAAGTAACAATGCAATACTGTAGCAGAGGCCAAGATCCAGAAATCTGTCTGTTTTAAGGCCTGGACTCACTGCACCCAGTGACACAGGACTGCAGGAATTGCCAGGCTGGGACCACAGGCCCTTTGGCTGTTCAGTGCACTTTCAAAAGTAATTCCAGTCTCGGATGAATCCACGGCTACTCTGCCTGAAAAGGTCATCCTGGTTCTTAGTCATTCCATTTAAATACCTAAAATCAATTAAGATAAATCGTGGTGAGAATGAATCATCGTATGATTTAGAATGAAATTAGCATTATTGGCCACCAGAACAAAATGTATCTGAGTGTAGTAGAATCACTCACAAAATAGCCAGTTTTTCATCCAAGAGATCTGGATATGGTTTTCAATATTGTCTTGTACTACTTGCATTTATATTATTTTTGTCCAATATTATACATTATATATGTAGGTGATTACAATTGTGCCTAAGAAGTAGATCCTCTAAGTTTTTGGGATTTCAGATGCCTACTTTGAAAACACTGTGATACTACAGGATTTGCTCTGTAAGAGCTGACAAAAGTCAGATTTGTTCAGAATTTTAATTCCACTTGTTTAGCATTACATAAGGTGATGCGGTCACCAATACTTTAATTTTACAGAGCATCCACAGCTCCTCCTATAGGCAGCAGAACATGTAACTATTTGCACTTCTGGTAATTGGGTTCTGGCACAATGTGTTTCAGAGTAAGACACTCAAAAGCTGGATCATGTAAAATTAGTAGTAGTTTTGCAACTTTGATCTCTTCCTCATCTTTAAAACTCCCTCTGTTATAAGGAAATGCACTGAGGATATAGACTTCTGAAAAGAGAACTCTGACCTCTGCTGCACACCATTTATTTCCTATTACTCTTTGAATATTGTTTATTTAACATGTTGTATATCTCCTTGCCTCCCTTTCTTTTTTATTTCAATTGGGACCTGAAGGTTGGCTGGAAATTCCACTAACATGACTCATCCCTGTGCTGGAAATTACTGTGAACAGGCATGATGTTCTGGGATTTACTTCCACCCCCTCCTTTTTTTTGTCTCTAAGTGCTTTATCGTGGCACAAGCTTGTAATAATAAACTAGGAAGGAAGTAGGAGCTAATCATTTGGTTCTGAATGCACAAACCCTGCCAAATTTCCCCACAGGCATGAAACAGCCGCTCAAGCTGTGACACCAGCAAATTAAATCCTGGAGGTAGCTGACCAGAAGTAATGAAATGTGTATTTACCATACTGATGCTGTCAGTCTTAACACACACTGGTTTTACAATCTAGTTAAGTGGGGCACATTTGTCACTTCCAGCAATGCTTAGAAAAAAATCCTCAGGTTTTTTCCTGGCCTTCTTTTCAAAATCACAAGCCCAGCTGTGGCTGATATCCCTAACCTCTTACAACATGGAGAACAGGATGACCAGAGTGGTCTGCTCTTTTAAAACACTGCCAAAGTGAAATCCGTATCCCATAGGAGATTTCATATTATGACATGTTATTTGTCGAGTCTTTTTATTCATCCCTTATCTGCCACTTCATTCTATAATCCAAACCTTAGAGATAAAATTAAAGAATAAGAGCTATTTCAACAGCCAATGGATAATAAACAACATATGCCTCCCACAAACCATGTGTCCTGTGCATGCAGCAGTTTAAAACCCTGAAAGCATACAATGATGTGAAAGAAGGACACATAATCACTGAAAAGAAACCACTCAAGAAAGGGGTGCTACTAAAGAGATGTCGCTCAAAAAATGCCTGTACAAGACAGCAGTGGTTTGAGAGCATGTGGACACAGGCACACAAAAGAGTGAAGCTATCATTTCACAATCCCCACATGCTTAAGGTCATAAAGGACTCAGAAAAAGTTATTTGCCCCAGACAGGTATTGTTGTAGGTAACCATAGCATATGTCTGAGAGGTTTTATTTAGCTTGCAGAGACATTCTATGCCAATTGTGTGAGAACTATTCAAGAAGATTAGTAAATCGTTTGCTGAATGATATTTGCTGTGGATTCATAAAAACACTGAGAGGGGAAAAAATCAAAGCACAGTCTTCAACATGGTTAATGCAATATCCATGGAAGAATCAAAGAATAAAATCACAACCCTCATGAACCCTCTCTGAAAGCATCTAATTATATCTTAGGCATGTCTCTGACTCTGCAATTATATGCTTAATTTCCAGCTGTACTTGATTAAGATCACAAATGATTTCTAATACAACCAGCTATAAGGAACTTGCTTTGAACTGTTTGTTGGCACATATAAATTTGGTTGGTACTCTCAGCTGTCTTTTCATAGCAAGGTAGGCATGTTGAGTTAGTACCATGTGATTCAGTGGCAAGGCTGAGGGAAGGCCAGAGAAATTTTAAAGGTAACACCATTCTTTTTCCTCTAGGGAAGCTTTCAAATGCAAGTCTATGGAAGGTCAAAACCCATAGACTACTATGGGATTATACATGCACTTCAAGCTTAATATGTAGAAATAACTTTGCTGAATCCTTGCTTAGTCTTGGAAGGACAACCTTGGTTCCTGTGATACAATAGCACACAGATGAGCCAGTTCACAATAGCACTCATGATAAGCCAGTTCACAATAGCACTCATGATAAGCCAGTTCATGTGTGGCTTTCTTTTCCTGTCTTTGCACATCAGGAGGACTGAAGTAGGATTCATTCCACGTTTTCTTAGTGCACAGAAAGTAGGGAGAAGAAGGATAAGAGAACCTCTGCTTGGTTTTGACCAGATCTAAACATAATCCCCAGTTAAAGGTTTGAATCTGTGTGAATCCAAATGCTAGATTGGGATTTAACCCAAAATACAACCACTTGAAATGTGGTATTTTGATCTACGTGAGGGTCTATTGAATTCATCTGAGACTAAGGAGAACACATGGAAGCTTTTATGTAATTGTAGTCTTACATTGTAAATCCCTTGGAGCAATTGCTCTGCCATCTGCAAAAACCACCCGGGCTTCTGTACCAAATTCTTCCATTGATAGCATTGGCTTGTATAATTTTAACAACTTAAAAGTACTTTTTTAACAGACTAATCAAAGCAAACCTCAAATCAGCAGCTGAAGTTGCATTGCCTCTATTTTTAATCAAAGGCTTGAAGCTGTCTAGACAGGTTCTCCTATTTGGGCTGGACTGATTATATGCTTGTTGCCTTGTTCTCATGTTGGATCAGATGAGTGTGTTTGCTTAGGTCCTTTTTCTCAAGCCTGTAGTAGGATCATATGGCCTTCAGTACACTGCAAATGTCAAAGCCCGATGATAATAGCATAAATATGTGAAAAGATGAACTACTGTTGTTTAAAGTCTTACACTCCTAGAACCAGTTCTTGGTGGGGATTTTCTTGTTGCTATTGGGTTTTTTGAATGCCAGAAGTTGGCAATATCGTATGTGTGAATTCCAAATAGGGATCCTGGCTCCTGCAGCATAAAGATTATTCTGATGGAAAAATCACCACTAAACAAAACTACAATAAGACAGGAGGTAGCCAGGCTGCTAGAATTAATCTCTGAAGGAAGTGTCTAGCTCTTTGGTACAGGAAGAACTTGACTGAATGGGTAAGTTGCAAACTAGCAATGGTTGCCCACCTTGTCCTGAGAGCTCTCAGCCTGTGAAATATGAAGGAGAAAAAGACACTGTGGAGTTGGGAACTGAAAATATCATACATTACAGCTTTTACAGGGGGTAAAAAAATTCTAAGCAGCTGTGTGATCTAATAAACAAAAAAGCAACTCTTCATGTAAGCTTGAACTTTTCCTTCTCATTAATTACCATGAATCTGTTTTGAAATTCCTTTAGAAAACAAGTGTTTCTCCTGATAGCTGTTTGGAAACTGATAGAAAGGAGGGTCTTCTGCTCTCAATTACTTAACATGCTCATGATACATGAAAACAAGTTTAAATTGCTCCTTTCTCTCTACTACTAATAAAAGAAATATGAAAATGAAATGCTGTAGCTTAGGAAATGAAAAGTGCAAGCCAAAGCTATGGACATAGTGCTGAGAGCTGCTTATCATCTGGTACTTGCTAGAATGGGCATATTTGGAAAAGCTTAGTCAGTGCCAAGAATTATTCTTCAGTTGCAGGTTTTCAGAATATATTGCATTGAGGAATATATGATCCTGTTTCTGCAAGATAAAGGAGTCTTGATTTAATAATCTCTTTTTTGGGATTTAAATGACTTTGAGACTTTATTGGAAATCCTCTTGCCCCTATACCCTTTTCAATCTCATCCTCCTGCTCTACCTCACCTTCTATCAGGAAGGAAGGGCAGAGGCTTTGTTCCTTGGGCTGTAAAGAATGGAGTATCCAGAGCATCAGAAATCTCATGGCAGGATCTAGGCTCTGCTGCAGAGAAACTGGCCTGATAATCAGGTGGCTGTGGACTTTGTGGCTGACTGTGAATTGTAGTCTGAAATAATTGCTAGGATTTGATGTTAACTCTCTTACAAAATATAAAATGTAACTTTATTGCAAATATAACTTGAGTATCTTATGAATATCAAGGGAAATATGTGAAAGCAAAATAATTGATTTTAATTCAGCAAGCTCTTTATTCTTGTCTCGTAGAATGCAGAACCTTTCCAAGTTACTGTCCGAGAAGACAATTGTATCATTGTCTCCCTGGAAGCATCTGATGTGGTGAGCTCGTCCTCTGTGTATGTTGTGAAGATAGCTGGAGAATCCAAGAACTACTTTTTCCAGTTTGATGAATTCAATAGCACTTTACCTACCCCTGTGGTTTTTAATGCCAAATACCATGGCCTATATTACATAGTAACTCTGTTGGTAGTGAACTCAAATATGGTTTCCAAGTCAGCAAGATCAATCACTGTATTAACCAGTAAGTAACACCTTATTCTCTTTTTCTTCTGTTTCTTGTCTGTTTGTGTGGAGGGAGGGTTCCACAGAAGTTCTTCTTGTGGAGGAGGTTGGGCAGGTTTTTTTTCTTTCAATAGGTGCTGCTTGTGTGTAGGATGCATCCCTGTGTGAGAATAGTAGGGAAGATGTCTTGAGGAGGTTTGAGTGAAAATTCACAAGGTCTGGGCAAGGAGAAGGGAATGGCTGTAGGCTTCCCCTGGCTGTCCCTTCCTGAACACTGAGGTGTAACATACTGAAATAGTGTGATAGATGAACCGCCTTTTCAGATGTTTATGCTAAATCCTTTGAACCGGGAGTTTCAAAAATCTAGTAAAAGGCATGAAAAGTGTTGACTGGCATTTCAGTGTAAGCACTCCTGTTACTTGGTGAGATTTATTCTGTTTTAAATGCTGTAACAATGTTCTTTGATTGCTAATATGTTGAAGCATTACTAAAAGTCACCAAACCCATGTATTTCTTGCCAGTACTGCTGAAAGTTTTTGTAATGGAGACCATATTTGTAGTAGCCTGTCTCTTACTACCTCTGGGTACATTGATCATGGGGGAGATGTGTGATTTTGTTTACTCTGTCATCATGCAAAGCACCACAGATTTCTGTGTGATTACAGCCATGTTTCTGGCTCTGAAGTTGCTTCAGAACTGTTTCACTGTGCCAACCTGAAAACAATTTGTAGAATATAAAATGATTTCTTCATCTGGAAGATGGCAAAAATTTATTTGGATGGAGCAAGACCAATTTTCAGTTTTGTTTTGGTTTTTTTTGTTTCTTTTTTTTTCTAAATGGCACCTTGGAATCTGTGGACAGTTTTAGTTGGCTTACAGCTGAGGAATGGCTATGATTTTTTGTACCTCTATTGTTCTGCCAGTGAGGAGACATCATCCACTGTAATAGCATTCAAAGCCTATTAAAGTAGGCTCATACATGTGCCTCATGAGTGTGCCTGAAATTTAGTAGTAACAGAGTTTTGCATCCCTTCTATATTCTTCAGCCTTCCTTTGTGTGCTCAAGTTCTGCTGTAATGAGGACAACCATGAAGGGTCCCAAGGGAAAAGTACCATGCTGTTGGGTAATGAAAGTCTTTCTTACGGCATTTGCGCAAGAACATCTCTGCGTAATGAGCAATTTTGGGGTTCTTAGGCAGCCTGAATTTCCTTTTCTTTGACTGCTTTAACCTTGCAGATGAAATAGTTATTCTAATCCAGCTTTCTATTTTATATTTGTTTTCTTTAAAGGATATAATGGAAGTATCCAGTGTCACATACAACTGGAAAAAAAAAAAAAGCCTCAGTATGCATTTTTAGTGGGTTTTGATTGCTGCATTTGCAGTTGTGCAACAGGGCTCTTTGCTCTTTGATTTCAAGATCCCACAAAGGTCTCTGGTAGCAGGGAAAGTGTGATCCAAGATGGCAGATAGTGCACACACTGCTGTGCAGTGATTCTCTGAAGGAAGAAGGAAGCCCACCAAAGCCAGCCCCAGACTTCCCATTTCTGGTTCGGGGGATTTCCTCGAGGTGTTCCTGAAAAAGCATGAGGCTGATGGCTCCAAGGGGCATAGCCCATGTCAATCTCCCTCCCCCACATCTTGGTGGTGTCCTTTCTGATGGAAAAGACCCCATCCCTTTTCACCACCTGTCTTATGTGGGTGTGCTGGCAGCATCTTGGGGTTTCCTGCTGTGGCCTCTGCTGCTCACCCAGACCTTTGAAGGACCAGTGATTTTGGCAGTCAGCCAGCACTGCTTGGGGAATTTGTGTAACAGAAAGGGAACAATGGATTTCTCTGGTTTTGTCTCAAAAGAAAAACAGTGAGGTTCATGGAAAAGAAAACACATTCATACAGGCAGCACTGAAGAATGCTGTACTGAGCACTGAAGGTAAATTGTGAGCTTAGGAAGAGAAAAAGTCCAATCTCCTGTGCAGTATTTTCTGTCAGGCAGACCGATGAGTTCTAGCTCTCATGTAGAGCCTCTGCTACTAAGACAGTTCATCTTTTGGAGCACAAGGCCACAGCAATGAAAGTAAATTTGGAATGAAAAGACAGTGTGGCAGAGTGGGCTTTTTAAGGTATTTCAGTATCTTTCAGCTTTTGACAAGAGATCTTAAAACTCTGTAGTGACCACTGACTTCTCCTAGAAAAATTCATGAGCTGATAGTTGGGTTTTATTTTTCATTGGTATTGTCCACTGCCTGTTTTACATAACTTTATGACTATTAATTAACTTGATTTTTCTTGGCAGGCAATAATTAGGATAGTTTCATATTTTTCTTCATGCCATATGCTTTCTCAGCCTGTTTAACATTCTTGTTTTAACCATGCAAAGACATAGAACTATCTAATTTATTCCATCTATATCTTACACATGAAACAATGGCACATTGCAACTAAATTCTAGGACCAAACTAATTTCTGTTCTAATTTCATTGGTATCAGGAGAGCTTTACCAGTGGCAGATCGGCCCCATTCATTAGACTGCCACAAAATAAATCAATCAGGATAGCCAGTGATGCCAATGTGGTTATTCCCAAGGCTGTACTTTGATTTTCACAAGAGTTTTCTGGGATCTCCCGATGTCTGCAAAGGAAACTGTGCAGGGAGATGCAGTCTTTCAACTTGGCCATATGCTGGAGATCTGAACAGTGGGAATCGAAACTGTGCACATCAAAATGAGACCAAGGTCCTTCAAAGACATTGGCTACTTAGAAATTCAGTGAGAGTCATGAAAGACCTCTGCTTTCTGATGGTATATCTTGATGACATTTCCTTTCTCCTATTCACATCTCTCAGTGATATGCTACATCTAAGCGAATTGGAAAGAAGTGGCTATGTCTCTTCACAAGTTGAAATGTAAAGGCCAGAAAAGCTAATAAAAGCTAACAAAAGATACATTTATACATTATATCTGTGCATATATATGTGTGTGTGTGTGTAACTATAAATATATGTGTGCATAAATATGGATATATAAAAATATAAAATAACATTATATAAATATACATATAACATAGAATTATGCTATCCTTTAGGTTGGAAAAGACCTCTAAGATCATTGAGTTCAACCATTAACCTAACACAGCCAAGTCCACCACGAGACCATGTCCCCCAGTGCCATATCCACATGTTTTTTGAACATTTCCAGGAATGGTGACTGAACCACTTCCTTGGCCGCCTATTCTAATACCTGACCACCCTCTCAGTGAAGATGCTTTTTTGCTAATATCCAATCTAAACCTCCCCTGGTGCAAATTGAGGCCATTTCCTCATGTTCCATTGCTTGTTACTTGGGAGAAGAGACTGACCCCCATCTCATTACACCCTCCTTTCAGGTAGTTGTAGAGAGTGATAAAGTTCCCCCCNCTCTGCTTTTTCTTCCATTCCTGATATTTCGGGGATCGGACCCCGACACCCCCTGAGCCTCCTCCTAAGGCTAACAACCCCAGATCCCTTAGCTCTTCCTCATCAGAATTGTGTTCCAGACCCTTCACTAGTTTCATTGCCCTTCTCTGAACTTCTCCAGAACCTCAATGTCTTTCTTGTAGAGAGGGACCAAAAACTGAAAACAGGATTTGAGGTGCAGCCTCAGCGGTGCTGAGTACAAGACTGATCACTGCCCTAGTCCTGCTGGACAAACTATTTCTGATCCAAGCCAGGATGCCATGTCTGGGATTGCCCAACTGAAGTTAAGCATCTTGCACTTAGACTTGTTGAACTTCATAAGGTTCTCATGGACCTGCTTCTAGAATGTGTCCACATCCCTCTGGAGGACATCCCTTCCTTCTGCTGTGTATCACTGCAGATTTGCTGAGGGTGAACTCAATCTCACTGTCTTATGTCATTGATAAAGGTATTAAAGAGCATCAGTCCCAAGACAGAGCCCTGAGGGACACCACTCATCTCTGGCCTCCACCTGGACATAGAGCCATTGACCACAGCTCTCTGGCAGTGTCCATCCAGCCAATTACTTATCCACCGAATAGTCTGCCATTTAAATCTGTATCTCTCCAGTTTAGAGATAAGGATGTCATGTGAGATTGTTCAAAGACCGTAAGAATTCTAGGTAGGTGATATCAGTCAGGCTTCTCCTGTTGACCATTGCAGTCACTCCATCACAGAAGGCCACCAGATTGGTTAGGCACAATTTGTCCTTAGTGAAGCCATGATGGCTGTCATGGATGATGTCCTTGTCTTGCATGTGTGCATTCATGTAGGTATGCTCCCATATGAGGTTTCTGTTGTCAATTTGGACCTTTTCTAGGTTTATGTTCTGCTTGTCTCTGACTGGAATAATTTCTGTGCTTTCTCATGTTAATCAAAACACCACCAACTATAGGGTTTCCTTGTTTAGGTTCTGTCGTCAAGATTGTGGTAGTGCAAAGGATGAGCTGTTTGGTGCAATATGTCTTATCAGAACCCAAGGGTTTTGTCAGCTTGAGAACAGCCCACATCTTTGCATTGCTTCCTGAGCTGCATCATTAGAAGGATGATATGAACAAGGTGCCTTCAGCTTGTAGATAGGAAACCTGTAACATGGAATTTGAGCACCAAATAGCACTTTTTCTTCTGATTCTGTATCAAAGCTGTGTTTAGCAAATTGGGCTCAGTACTTCGCTGAAGGAGAAAATCTGAAACCCTAATAACTTTTTAAAGGTCCCTGCAATGGTTTTCACAAGTCATGTGAATCTCAACATCCTGTCCAAATTCCTGTGAGTGCAGATGTGTTACACCTATCAAAGTGACCTTCTTTCCAGTCTTCAGTCTAGACAATGATAGAAGTAGTTCTAGTATCTAACACAACTATTTCAAGCCGGCTTTACTCTGCTCCTGAAGCTTTGGCTTTTCAAGGGGAGTGAAGTAACTCTGGAATTTATATAATTAATTTAGTGTTTTCCAATACTGAAAGAAACTTTCACCTTATTGCTAATTGATTTAAAAGTAGCTTATGAGAGAAATAAAGAGCACATCTGTAAAATCAGTGACAGAAATTCTCACTCATTCTCTGTTTTCCTACCTTGAAGCCCTGTTTCACTCTTCTCAGGTGGCTCATATCCATATAGCCTCTTTTTTGGTGTCTGTGTTTGTTGTTTTTTTTTCCCACAAATTCACTGTCAACTTTTCTTCTTATTGTGAAGGAAAAAATATTTGTGCATTTGAAGGAATGGGGGAAGCAGTCAATTGCAAAGCTATTGTGTGCTGTAGGAAAAATGTATCTCTGTTGGGAATTGGAGAAATCAGGATCTGAGGATCTTTGATAGTAATTAAGAGCAGCTCTGGCTGACTTTTATTTTAGCTGAAGATTTGGAGTTTTGTAAATGTACCATTGTTTCAAAAGCTGATGGTTCCTTACATATGTCACTGTAAAATATATTCCCTTTAGGAGGAGTTCTGCCTCTGTTTCTTCTATAAAAAATAGTTTCCTCAAGAGACCAATGGGCCTGCTGCCTAAGACTCTGATCTCCAGCTCTCAGAAAGCAATTGACATTAGACCTAGTTAATGCTCAGTTGTCATTGTGCCAGATGTTTCAGGAAGTGATTCAGCAGGTCGAATCCTTTCCTCTGGCTTGTTAATGGATCAGAGTTGTTGAATTAGGTGCTTCAGAGGTTGGTTGTTGTTTTTCTAATGAAATCTGAAACTTAAGCCCTTGCTTTTTCTTCCTCAAAGGATGACGAGAAACATCTTTAAAAAGTCTGGTTATCTGTTGCAACCCTAATTTTGAAATGGAGCTCAGAATAGCATCCAGGTCCATTAGTACTCAGCTTTCCCTAGCAAATAAATCATGTTATCCTCTTTTTAAGGTGAACAAACCTCTCTATCAGAATCAAAAAAACAGAAAGAACTGCAACCATATGATTTCCTACTGTAATTTCTGTTATAAGGATGATCTAAATTACTGGCCTAAATCTGTTCAAGAACAATAGATATGCCTTTGTTCTTGTGACAACGTTATTTTTTTAGTTTTATATCATCTTTTTATTTGTCATCCTATGTGGCCACATAGAAATCACACTATATACCATCCTTGCTCAGATTTTCACTTACATTCTCTTTTGTAAACAATAGCTCATGATGTCTCTATTACCTATCACAAACTTGAACATTATGCTCCAAAAGTGTTAAACAACAGCTTTTTAACCTCAAATAAGGTTTTTTTCAGCAAGAGATAAAACAATCCTAAAGTTTGTAGCATAATGAAAGCTTTACCCTGGCTGTGACTTACTCCCAGTAGTCATATAGATACACAAATAGTGTCATCCTGGAGAGAAAATGATATAATTCACAACTTCATGTGAATAAAGGGGACTCCTGTGGGAGTTAGGTTATTCTATTAATGGGGCTTCTTTTTTATAAAAGTCACAATATGGAGGCAAATAATGATTAATCTGGGTTTGAGTGTGAGAAGCAAGAGAGTTGATCTCAGTCCCATTTCAACCACCCATATGTAATGCTTGCATTTAAGCTACCACAATAATAAATCATTCATTCAATCTGTAGAGTGACCCAATCTACAAATATTGCAAATAAATTGGTATGGATTGAAATATGGTGCTTATTTTTAATGTAACCCCTAGCCCTTCCTATCGCGTCCCGGAAGGGAGGAA
>VWZF01001854.1:68476-105659 GCA_013396755.1 Sclerurus mexicanus | reverse complement strand
CATCGACAAAGGGCAGCAGCACCCATCACTAGAGTAGCACAGGCACAGAGCAAAGTGAAGATTCCCCCTTGATTCAGTACTTTTTAGACCACACCAAGATAAGATACCGAGTCCTCTGGTTTGGGCTTCCCACTGCAGGACACTGTCATACTGGTGTGAGCCCAGCAGAGGCCCACTAGGTATGCTCAGTGTCTGGAGCACCTGCATGGTGAGGTGACTGAGGGACAGAGTTGCTTCAGCCTGGAGAAGGATAGGCTTGGAGGACACCTCAGAGCAGCTCTCTTCTGCCTACAGACAGATCACTGACAAGAGAGTCGGCAGTCATGGTGGCTGAATGACAGACCACAGGTACAAGCTGTAAGAAGACAAGTTCAAACTGAAGATAAAGGAAAACCTTCCTCCTACAGGAACAGTGCAGCAGTGGTGCACACAGGTTGCACACAAATGCTGCATGGTACCTGCTCTTGGAGGTGCTGTCATGTTTCAACACGGAACTGAAAGTCTAGTGAGCCCTTTAACTTTTCATTTACATTACAATCTTACTTGTTAATATAAGGGGTGACCAGATTCCTACAAAAAATCCATTCTATAAGCTGACAGCACCTTTTCAAAGCTACTGTCATGGAAGGAAAACACAGAAAAGTGAAAAACCTACTAATTTGGATCCACAAGCCTGCAAGGTATCATCTTCCACACTTCTGGAGGTTGGGGAGGATGGACCTTCGTAACTACCATTATACTTCCCATTACATATGACCATCGGAAGTATGAAGAGAATGGATGAGTCTTCAAGCAAGTGATACAGTAACAACAAAACAAAATACATGTGCCAAAGCTCAGTGCTGCTCCTCCTGCAGTCAGTGTAAAACACAAATTCAACAAAATCAGTACTGATCACAAAACATACAGGGGTTTTGGATCTAAACCTAAATTCACTCTAACGTGGCAGGGAAAAAAACAGTTCCAGAACTTATCACAGCAGAGTATAAGCAAGAAGACCTGCATTCACCTGTATCACAGAAAACAGGAAGCAGATGTACTGCTGGCATGCAAAGGGATAACAGAGCCCCTGTATCCCAATGCAGCAACAAGAGGTACATGGCAATTCTTAAAAAAAAACAATGCAAGACACATGAAAGTTTCCTCAAATCCACCAACTCATAATCAAAACCCTGATGTTTGCTTTAAAAAGGTCTGCTGTTTGTAGTCCTCACGCCAGGGATTACTGAACTTCAGTAAGGAAGGACTTGGTTCTTGTATAAGTAAACTGATTAAAACCTAGTGGCATATACATGGTTCTTCAAATTATAAGTGGCAGAAGAAACAGCTGTTAATCCCTCAGTCTCCATAGGAGGGAGGGAAGACATTGAGAAAGTGCACTCAGTTAACAAGCATGCTCTAGAGCAGTCAAACAGACAAACAGTCAATAGTTTCCTGAGATGGCTATAAGTTACAGGAATCTCATATTTTGAAGAACAAGTGGAGGGGACTGCATAAATACCAGCCATTAAGAATAACTTTGGAAATCCTAACCTGGTATTTTCATAACAGACAAATCCTAAACAGTATTTGAGGAAGTCTGACAAAGAGGAATGGCTCTGATAACGTAGTTTACCAGTTATTGGTTGCTAGTTGTTACCAACCCACACTAGATATCATTACACAGATTGCCAATGCTTGGAACAATCACCAACTCATCTGGTTATTGACCTCAAGACACTGCAGTGTCCAATATCCAGAAGCAGAGCTTGAGCTCCATCCACACTACACCATCACACCCTGGGAAGATATTACTGGAAGATGAGAACTACTAGAAAAGGAAATGAGAAACAAAATCTAGTATTTGACCTTCCTGTTCTTCACTTAAACTCATGTAGATACAGTCTATGATTCTGCTCAACATGTTAAGGCCCTTCAGAAAGGCTGTCTTCTTCCATAGTTGCACAAAGTCTACACACAATTCCTTGGTTTTCCTGTTGTACTGTCAGCTATGTGGCCCATACTAAAAGATTGTAAAAGCCACCTCCTGTAGAATGTTCTCTTTTGCCAATGGAAAAATTGGCCCAGATATGCAAAATGCCAAGATGAACAGAAGCATGAGAAGACTGCTGCTGATTGAAGGAAATTTTCAATTTCCTTCTTTCTTTCTTTTCTCCTACCACTTCCCTTCCCCTTACCCTCTGCCTCCTACCTTCTGCATCACAGCGGCAATAGATCAGACAACTATCTACTGTATCTCATCATCTACTGACAATTATATAATCTTACATGCAGTCTTAATCTTTTACTTGCCTGCAGCTGCAAGATTGCAGCAGGCAGAAACCTCTTGACTGGCTGGGGTAACACAACCTGTAGGGCACATCCCAGCATGCGCTGACTACTGGCAAATGTTGGGGAACAGAAGACCTCCCTTCACAATGTCAGGACATGGTGATCAAATCCAATTCTATGCCGGATATGAATAAAAATCCATGTGCATAACCTGCCTCTTTCCCAGCCCAGCTTTTCCACTACAGTAAAACAGTGGGACAATGGGAATTTTCCATGCTCTTTCCTGTTATACATTCTGTTTTATTTTCTGTTCCCCAGAAATTTCAATATGATTTTTTTTTCATTCTCTCAGCAGACAGAGACATAGAGTACAAAATGCAAGAACAGAAATCACTTACATGGCATTTGCACACAAATTCTGGGAAAAGTAAATGAGTGCAGTGAATAAAATTGGAAAATCATTTGCTATCATATTGCTGCAGTTCGACAATATGTCATTTTTCGGACCAATACATGCTTTCCTGGCTCTTGCTGTACTCTCCACACACAATACGATACTGAATGGTGCCTCAGGACCAGGTATCATAAACACTAACCTCAGTTTTGAGGTGGCAATGTTGTTTACTTGTTCTTCTTAAGTCTTTGAACAATGAATACAAAGACAATGCAACAATCACACAGGACAAACTACAGTAAATTTAGTCAATCACACAAATCTGTAGACTCTGCAACATCATTTGTTGAAGAAATTTGAAGAAGGCAAGAGACTTTCTAATTACAAGCCGAAGACAGCCAGCTTGGTCTGTCTAATTCTATCACTGCTTCTGCCACAGAGTGGCTCTGTTAGAACACTTACACATTTCAGAGGTAGATGCTATTTTAGATACCCAACAGGAGATNTGAATTCTGGGAGAAAAAAATTAGTATGAGCCTGAAACTGGACACTAAGTTATTACACAGTTTAGACTTTGGCTGCTTTATGCTTTGCTCCATAATTGAAAAAAAATTTACAACCTCACAGACATACAAATAAATAAAATTCAGCATTTGTGAAGTACCCAGACACAGTAGCCATGACTGTCCCAGAAAGGCTCATAAAAGCACAGTAAAGGTGTATTTCCATTAGGCTTTCTACAAAATTCTTCAAAAACTTAAGAAATACAAGAAATGTGGGGAAGTCACAAAATTTCTCAAGGAACTGTGATGGATCTGCTGTGGCAAAGGTGAGCAGTAAAAAACACCCAGTTACTCAAAACAGTACAGACTAAAGATTCAAAGAGGGACACCATGAGACATCAGAATGAAAGGTGACATTCAATAAATAAGTGATCTATATGTAAAGAAAAACAGCAGTCCTAATAAGTTGATGGGGTCTATTGCTCAGAAATGGTATTTTGGATTATGATGGTCCCTTTAAAACAGGAGTTTGGTCCTTGATAAATCTCAGAAAAAATAAAGCGAGTGTTAGGAGTGTTAGGACAGGAACATCACCAAACCATTGTATAAATCTATGTTTCAATCTAACCTTGTTTACACCTGAGACTGTATTTTTTATTCCCGTTATACCAAAAATGGTAACAAAAGTAGAAAAAGGACAAAAAAGTTGTTCAAAATATGAGATAGCCTTTCCTTTTCCTTCAAGTAATCTTAAATCTAAGTAATCATAGGTTTCTTTATTCTGGAAAAAAGAATTTTGGAGATGTCTGACAAATTCATGAAGGTTTAGGTAGATTCGAGAGGGTGGTGATATGAAGTAACTGCACACGAGCTCTGCCCATATAAGCATTAAGAGCCACTGAATCAAGCTCATCAGAGATAGCTTCAAAAGCACAAGAGTGGTTCATCATGTGACTGGTAGTTCACCTGAAGAACCACCAGCTCACTGGCAAAAGAGGCTGTAGATTCTTCCAGACTTCATGAAGAAACTGGATATATTCAGAGATGAAAATCTACTGATCTTAAAAGCACATAAGCCACAACTAACTCCAAGCTAGCTCCAATTTTCTTGTTCTTATTCCCCCATAGGCAGTTTATGAATATTGTAAAATACATTACTAGTCAAGCAATGTACTTGGACTGACCCAATATGGCCATTTTTGTGTTCTAATTCTACCTTCAAAGTAAACAGCAGAAAAGAATTTGAGGCAACAACACTTAACTCTGTTTTTCTCCCAATTGTTAGCAGCAGATAATTAAATTACCACCACCCATCCTGTGTAATGAATGACTCATGGGTCCTATGGGGAAAGGAAGAGGGAAAACAAAGCAATGTTAAGTAATTAAGGACTCTACCAAAATACACATGGAACACAGAAGCAAAGTAGGCAGGATTATCTTGCTTGTGTATTTCCCAATCTATAATAGCCTGGCTTTGCAGCCAGACAGTTCTAACATCTTCTGTTTCTAAAGTGACATAGTTAAGATTTGAATGATCTGAAATAGTTTGATGTGTAGGTCTTCTGAGGGAGAATATCAGCCATATGTTAGATTTAATGGAATATGTGAAGAATCTCCACTTGTTTCCCTGGAAGGACACAATAGATAAACTATCAAAGACAGTGCTTCGAGCCAAACTGGGTGACCTTGTACTCAGGCAGATATGGGAGCACTCAAACAATCTTCTAGCAGCTAAGACAGGCACCCAAACCTCCCTCCATCCATTCCAGGCAGATCAAAGGTGCATGTGACCATAGCTTTAGATGTTAATGAAGATGAAATCAGATGCCAGCACACTGACAGGGAAGTGTTTTGTCATCAATACCAGATCGTTGCACACGTGTCTGCCAGTTACAAAGTACTGCTGTGAAAGTCCTTATGAATCTCCAGCATTGGATCATGATCAGAAAGTGGTGGCTGATTTCGTATTAAAATTGGGCTGAGTTTACTAATAGGTACATATGTCAAAGGGGAGATGAAATTAATTATTCTTTTTAATCCTGGGTTCTTTCCTAGGACAGAACCTTCAGAAGAGAATAGAAAATGCTAAACAGGGCTGAGTATGTATAAATAGACTGCAGCTTCACAAAAGCTGATTGTGTTTAGGAACGGATATTTACAGACTGTGTTTTAGTAAGAAGAGCAAAATACAAATTTCCATATAAGCATCCAGGACAAGAGAACAATTTCAAGCTGCAGCAGGGAAGGTTCAGGCTGGACATCAGGAGGAATGTCTTCATAGAAAGAGTTGAAGCATCAAAACAGGCTGCCCATGGTGGTGGAGTCACCATCTCTGGACATGTTTAAGAGTAGACATGTCACTTAGTGCCACGGCATAGCTGACGTGGTGGTGTTTGGTCATAGGTTGGACTCAATGATCTCAGAGATTTCTAACCTAAATTCTATGTCTGCCAGTAGCTGCTGAGAAAAAAAGTACAGAGGAGAGTTGAAGTATACCTGTACAGTACTCTAAAATACAGTTTGTAGATTACATTGTGAAAACCTGAGGTTTAATGCCTTCTCTAAAAAGGTTTGCTGTTCAGGGTAAATATAATTTAATACCCATATAAATGTTTAACCCTTCAAATTCTATTTAACTCTAGCACTATCTTATAGCATAATGATTCATTGCATGCTACAAAAAAAATATGCACCCCCCCAAAAAATTAATTTTCCTCTTTAATGTCATTATTCTAAGAAAAGAGTCACAAATCCGGCAGTGGCCTCTGAAATCAGATATTCAGAGAAATTTAAAAATTGACAGTTTATTTTGTTTTTAAACAGAGCTGAAGATATTTTATTTCTGTAGTATTTTTATAGGAGAGGTGGAAAAAGACCTCTGTCATGCTTTAGGTGAAACGAACAACAGTTATTTATGTAACTGCATCACTCTTCCACTTTTGGCATCCATGTTTGCTTTTTTACATAAAAAGGAAAAGGCTAGTAAGCTTTAGCCAGTCGTATCAGTGCACTTCACTAATTGTCATAGCTTTTTCACTTTTCAGTTTGTATGTCAAGCTAACATCCATGAAGTATTTTGCTGAGTTACACATGCAGTCACACAGCAAAACCCCTTCATTCTGGTCTTCACATGTAGCTATTTCATTCAACATGCATTCATGCCTCACTTATTTCAAATTCACTAAAACATGAAGCACTTCATTGGTGAGTGAGTACAGACTTGTCCTTTGAAACCAAGCTAATCAGCTCTCCTTTTAATTGCAACATACCCCATTTCTGGGTTTCATTAACTTTCTCCTTTGAACTGGTATCTAGGAAATCTCTTCATGTACAGTTTAGACAACCACATTGATTTACAATTAAATTGGTTTACATAGCAAGACTCTGTCAGACTATATTTCTGTAACACTCAATTCAATGTCATTTACAAGACTGCAATTTCAAAGACTATAATAATATCATAAACTTATGACAGGTCAATTTTTTGTTTACCTACTCATTTAACATCTTACTAAAGACAAAATACCATTTTAATATTAATTTTTATGCCCAGAGTCTGGCAGTCAATAGATTCTGTAGTATCAAGCAAGATTTGAACCATACATGATTCACAGCAGCTACTGAAGCCCTTATATTATCAGGGAATAATTATCTACCTTTCGCTGGCAACAGCTCAACCTCTCAGGACAACGGAATGAACTTTCACACCTACATCCAGGTATTGCAGCTGTTTCTCACTTTCCTGACCTAGAAGAAAGAAGCTACTACTAGCAGCTAAAGTTAAGATAAATAACCACTGGTAATGTAAACTCTTGCTAGACAGTCCTGGGGAATGGAGAGAAATATTTTGCAAGGTTTTTTGAGAAATACTGATAAAAGTTTAAAGTGAGCAAGTAATCTTTGCTTCTTTTAAATTCTCCATGAATTTCTGGAAAAGGCTTGGAGACATTAGGAAAAATAAACTAATTTTATGTTTAATAGCTGAATGTCCACTTGAAAACTAAGGACAGAGAAGGACCACACTGTGTCCCAGTATCCCCTCCTGGAAGGGTGAGGTTAATCATAAGTATTTCTCACATAGGAACTGAGTAGTTTATAATCGCTCTCAAACTTAGAAGATTTTTCTCAGTAATTTTACATGAAATCATGGACACTGTGTGTGGTAATCTCTTATGAATTTTAATAAGCAGCCATTGCTTTGCAAGAATAGTATGTCAAGCCTTCAGTCAACAGCCACGTGGTATAGGAGCATGCAATCTTTATGAAATAGCTCTGTAGAATGTGTTTCTTGTGACCAGTCATGAAGCACACACAGTGAGCAGCAACACAACTGAAGCACACGGCAATTTTACAGAATGTGGTATAAAACAGTCAAATTAGCAATGCATAAGCATTAGCCAAAATAATGAATAGGACTTAGGCAGAAAAATGGATCATGTTCAGGGGAGTAATTTGCTTACAGCAAGTATCATCACTGCTTCTGGTATTAATTTGAAAAAAATTGCAATTATGCATAAAGATGCACCAAAATATTCAAATCATTAACCTGTATGCCATTAATTTTATTCAATATAAAACAGACCCCAAGACATCAATTAAATTACTTTAGCCACCAGGAGACTTGATCAAATACTAAGAATTGACAGTATGAGGCTATTGTCAATGCTTGCGCTCCACATTTATGGTGCAGAGCAGGTAAAATTAGCTGCACACCACCTCCCAGTCTGACCTCAGAAAAATCATCCTCTCAATCTCAGATCTACCAATCAAATTGAATCCAGTCACATGAACCAGAGACCAGGCAAACACCTAAGAACACTGCGACCACTGTCCACCATTCTCCACATTCCTTACAATGCTTCAGAAAAGGCTATCATAAAACTAACAAATTGCTCAGCACAAGAATATGCATGTTCCCCAAATCCCATAGTTGAGCAGATAAACTGCTCAAACACAAATTTTGTCCCTCCCCACTCCCCATGTCTCCCTCCCCATCCCCCCTTTTTAATTTTGTTTTGTTGGGGGGGGTTTGTTTGGTTTTTTTTTCTTTGTTTTGTTTCAGGGGTTTTGGGTGGTTTTTGTTTTCGGTGGGTTTTATTTGTTTAAAAATACAGCTACAATCATTATCAGATTTCATGAAAAATTTCTCTGAGGATACATATTATCAGCTTCTGAGAACCACAGCTCTTAATTTAGGGAAGTTTTTATTGTAGGTTGAAGGAAACTGATCCAGCAGTGTGTATTTGAAAAGCTGTGAATAAGGACTCATAGAAACTTCAGAGGGGCATGAAAGATATTCAGCACAAATTACATAAGAGGTAAAAACCAGTGTTGGAAAATTCAAGATTCAGCATTGTGCTGACTCTTCCTACTTTCAGTGGGAACAGGACTAGATAGGATGACTGTTCATTCACTAATTTTCATTTTACACAAGAGCAGGCATCCATAAAAAGATCTATCCGTACAAAGAGATGGACTATCTCAAACAATCTTGAAGATTAACTTTGTTCTGTTCTCCTGTCCCCAGCACATATTGTGAGGTGCAAGTCATCTATCAACTCCCCATAGAGGATTAAAGATTGCCAGAATAAAAATTCCAAAGCCAGAAAACCACCATATCTCCAGAAAATAAAAATTATAAATTGCCAATGTTTTGAGCTTGCCAACACCAAAAGAAGTCTTTGGGGAATAATTTCTTTCTCAGACAGAAGATGTGTTAGGTAAAAAAGCAAAACAAAAACAAAAACCACAACAGATAACTAGTCACAGAGAACTTCTGCCAGTCAATAGTTTACAGAACACAGTCTCACAATTCAAGGTTTAAGACAAGCAGGTGGCTTAAAACGAGAACCATTTAAAAAAAGAAAGAAAATGAAAAGGAGAAATTAAAAAAAGGGGTGAGGAGGGGAGAAAAGAAGGACAACAAAAGGAAACTTCATAGAAATTCCGGCGAACATCTTGCAGACGAAGCACTTGAAGCAGTGAGCATTTAATTTGTTACAATTAAAAAAAAAAAACACCATAGAAAAGGCAAAGGAAGGATGAGTACACATTGCATGTATGCACCTCTTGGATCTCAGAATCCTCCCCAAAATCTCCTGCATATATAGAATATTGCAGTATATAGAGGAGCAGTATTGCATAATTATTTTGATTCACAGACAAAACAGCTTAGCTTGAGTGTCACAAGGGAACTTCCATTTAAAAAGAATTCAAGAAGTACAATGCTCAAATATTATGTCATCAACGAAGTGACTGAGTGAAGCAGAAGCTGAGCCATGGAAATGCAAAAATAAATACCTAAATCCCTAACACCAAGTGAAGCACATGTAGAAGGCAAAGTGCAAAGCCCTTACCAGCACTGATAGAAGAAGGTGATCCTGGCTCCTATCAACAATTCAGATACTCATATGAAAGAGGCAGGTGTTATAAACCAGTCCTAACTAGAGGGAGAAACCACTTGTGCTAGGACAAGACAGTCCATGGAAGAAGAAATTATACAGGAAATTAGGAAATCTATAAGGTTAACCAAGAGTACTATAGATGTGAGAATTCTCTCAAATTTAACTAGGAGACACAAAGGGGAGGAAGAAGAAACATGTCAGATAGAAGCTAGTTAACCTTACAGAATAAGATAACATAAAGCTTATAGGAGAATACAAAATAATAAAAATATACAAGGCCTGTTATGTGGCAAGACTACTCAAAGTAAGAAACAATTAATACAAACTATGCTGTCAGGAAACCCAACCAACCAAACAAAACTAACCAAGTCTCAATTCATTCCTACTGTGTTTTAAATCTGAAGACAGCCCAGTGATTCAAAACCAGCCTGTCTGAACAAGATGTAATAAAATGTCAACAAAATTGACAAGCATTTCTTTTCTGCCTTCATACAAAGGTATTTCCCAACTTCCCTATCATAGCCAATCTCAGATTTTACTATTTTCTTCAGGTTACATCAAGCATGATTTGCGCTCAAGGTAGGACAGTGTCTCCAAGATGAAGATTAAACAGTCAAGCATACAGCCAGTAATAGAAGCGGTTTCAAATTCTGCTGCTGCCTGTCTGTTAAACCTCTGTCTGTGGTAGCTTCACAAAGGATTTCTCTGTTGCTATGTAGAACGTGCATGTCAGCAAGAGTGATTTGACTATACGGAACAAACGACAGATAAACCACAGAGCAGGCACATTTAAACAAAACACAAATAATTGAGTTTAAAGTGATAAAGTTGTATTTGTTGCAATTGATGGGCAGGCAGTTTTTGAGAACAATGTTCATTAAACTTGTATTCACCTGCAGAATAGGAATGCTCTAAAAAGACAGAAGCTACACATTTGTTTTATTAACATGGTATGTATGAGATGGTCTCTACTCCAATAGCTTATCAGCTTCTTGCTCGACCATGAGTACTCTGCAAAAAGAGTTGAGAAAAATCTTAACAATTTTTGATTAAGAACAAAAAAAAATTATTGTTAACATTAAGAAGTTACAACAACTTGAAACAAGAGTTTTTAAAAATCTTTTTTAATGGTATGAATCCTTCATAAGCACTGCCCGGAAACTAATGAAAGAACTATTTCTAAAAGGAAACTACATTTCTCAACATACAAGAAGCTGTGTGTGAGAAAGCTCCACCAAAATAAGTTTGTATTGAATTATTATTTATAACTACATCCTGTTTAGCCATTTAGGAAAAAAAGTTCAGTTCATGTTTTGTAGACCCCTTTGTGTAAAGCTTGAAAAAGGCTTCTGCTAAAAAAAGGGAGGGCCCCCATACTTATATCCTCCAATTCACACTATGTAGCAACTCAAAACCTTCAACCTGGATTTCCCCAACAAAAATAAAGATATCCTTATCATTTCCTCAGCCAGCAGTTGGTTTTAAGCTTTAAACAAAGAAATATAAGGGGTATATTGAATTATAGAAAAAAAAGTTGTATTATTGTTTATAGGTCTATGTAACTTGACCAAAATAGTTGACTGAGCCAAAACCAAGTTTTGCCAGAGAAGGATGTTTGTCAAGCAATAGCTCTGTTCTTCTACACCTTTCTGCATGTTCGCAAGACTCCTCATCTTTAAAGGAGATAGGACTGGGCACAGAGACTGCTTAAGGGCCCTTTCCTGGCTTAATTATAGCAACACTGCACTGAAATGTTATTGACGCTTGTTTGCACTTTGGACATTTGCCCACTTGAAGGGCCAGGCCCCCTCAAGAAGTTACAGCTTACATTCAGGTGCTCCTCATCTTCAGCTTTTTTACAGCACAAAAGGTACTCCAGATACAGAGACTCATCAGATACAAACTAGTACTGGACATCTCTGCACCCTTACTTAAGTGCTTTTCAATTTCTTTTATTACTATTGTTGGCTGAGCAAGTAGAATGTCATACACTAGAATAATTCTGCATCTCACCAGAAGAAATGAAATTTGAAATACAGCTAATATATTATACTTCTCTCAAAGGAGATCAAAACAAGCCATATCTGCCAGGGCAGAGGGGAGGGTACCAGTTCCAAAAAAAACATACCAAGCCCAGTCAACCCTCAAAAATACTGAACTACAGCTGTTATGTCCTCAACACAGAGAAGTTTTCTTTAAATTATCTCATTGTCATAAGCATTCTGCTTTCAGGTTCTTTGAAAGAAAACCACATGTATGATGCTGAGTTCTACAAATAAAATGTTTTCTTTCACAATTACAGAGGTACTTCTAAGACAAAAATTGTATATCTGCTCAAATTATTAGATATTGTCTCATGTGACTCCATAGAAAACAAGATGACTTGTATATTTGGACTTTATTTGAAATAAATACCATCCAAAATTAAATATCATAATAATATATAACAATACAGTCTATGTCTGTTTGAATTTTACCAAATAGGAACTAGCCCAAAACCAAATTATTTTCAAATGTTGCTCAAAAATATATCAACAGAAATGTATTGTTTGGAAATTAGTTTTCATTTCTGTGGTTTTCTTTTTTCTGGTTTGGTTTTACTCTATTTGAGCATTCATTCCACACTCCCACCATGTAGTTTAAAAAAAAAAAAAAAAAGTATTTTTTACTTCTCCGTAACAAGTTGCTACTTTTCCTTGCTCTTGAACTTCACTCCACTTTTGCTTTTTTGCTGGGGCCTCTTTTAAACAAGGAAATTAACATCAACTCTCCTGCAAAATGGAGGAGTCAAACATTAACTTTACCACATGAGAGTTAGAACCTGCTGGTTAGACTATATATGGGTATTTCAAACTCAGGAGAATAAAACCAGTTGCACAGTCTCTAGTCTCAAACATACTGAACTAGCTCAATGTGACATAGCTCAGCTTTGCCATTTTGATAGCAACAAAACTGAAAATCATAGGATTTGGTACTCCTATTTTCCCCTTCAGCTCACAGGAGCAATACAAAATTGGTCAAGTAAATCAATCAACTCTCTTCCATAAAAAATTACTACAATTCTAACAAGTTTTTAAACTTCTAATTCAAATGCAGGTGATAAATAGGACCACATCATTAAACTACAACCTAGAAAACCGGTAATTTTGTTATCTAATATTATGCTATGTTATGCTCATATAACATTAAGTTATTAAAGATAGCAAGAACTGTCTGAAGATCGTCACATCTGGAGCATGATTTCTAATATCAATGCAATACTTTTCATTTGAAAACAAATTGCACTTGGATATACCCATGATGTGCAGCTGAACTTTTCCTATCACAGTCAGAACCTGCATATGACATCAACTTTATAGCTTCCAACAAGATGAAAAAATGTGCTTAACTTAGAAGTATCCCAGAGCTACCTGTTTAACTAATTTTAATTATTCATTTATCTAATTCAGTGGTTTATGAATCAACCTTCTTCACTGCCACCCCTAAATTTTATTAGGGAAGAACACAGTGTTACTGAAAACTGAAGCCAAGGATACTTTGGAATTTTGAGGGTGATCTAACTAAATGTATGCTCCAAAACATGCAGCTATTTGTTCTTCAAGAAAAATCTGGCTCTTGGAAATATTCATGTTTTGACGATATTGTTTTATATTCTGATGGTGATATGTGTTTCTTGGTGCATATTTCCCAATTATTGAAGGCATTTGAAAATTTAAATTGATATACTTCATTTGTTACACAAAAATAAACCAGAAAATTTATTACAAATTATGTACTTACATTAATATAACCAAATTACTTTCTGGGTTTTTTCAGTTGGAAGGTAGATTTCAAAAAACTACAAGAAACTGCTTAAGCAAGTGTGTTTTAGATAAACTTCAAAGCAAAGGTGTGACAGAAGAGAAACTTTCTAGAATGAAGATTATTTTAAATAGAAACTTGCAAATAATAAATAGAGAAGTAGACACCTTAACTGGTTTGAAATCTGTACTTTGTTTACTCCTTTAAAGGCCACAAGGGGACAAAACAATTAATTCAATTTATATGAAGTATGAAACATTTGAACAAACGCCAATCACTTAGACTTACAGTTTAGTCATCAGAAACAACCATATGCATTAACGCTTATGCATAAAAAGTGAACTAACCTGACTCCTTCTAATTGAGGCAACAAAACATATTCTTACCAAAAGCCCTATAGGTCTTGGTTCCTTCCCAGAGCTTAACCAAACAGGAAATCATTCTATTACACTATAATAAATAGGTATTCAGGTAGGTAGTCCTGAATCAGAGCCCTGGTACCAACAGCCAGTCTTTGGTGGCATGCAGTCAGAATATGAAACAAACTTATTATTTTTCAAATTTTTAGCTGTAAAATAAGAAAAAAAGAACATCACATATACTGAGTCAACCTTATAAATATATTTCCAAGTTTCAGCAACTTCCTGTTAAATCAGAAATAGAATGAATTGTCTCTGTAAAAGATGATCATTAACAGCTTCACTGAAGTTATTTTGTCTGTAATAAATAAATAAACAAATAATAAACTTGAATAATAAATTAAATTTTAAAAATAAAAATAGGGAGAGTAATAAGGGACAATGGCTTTAAAGTAAAACAGAGGATATCAGGTTGGATATCAGGAAGAACTTCTTCACTGTGAGGGTGGTGAGATACTAAAACCACTTGGCAAGAGAAGCTATGATACCTCACCTCTGGAACTGTTCAAGGCCTTGAGCAACCTGCTCTAGTAGCAGGTGTCCCTATCCATTGCAGGAGCGTTGGAACTGGATGGTCTTTAAGGTTCCTTCCAACCCAAGCATTTCTTTGATTCTATGAAATACACTAGTTAAGGCCTGAAGTCTAATTTCAAAGCAATTCATATTCCCTGTAAGCAAAATACCATCCAATGACGGAAGTATTTGAAATGCTTTTTTTTTGGTTCAACATTCACTATTCTTCAGAGGAAAGAAACTCAGAATCACACAATCATTTATGTTGGAAAAGATCATCAAGTACAAGCGTTAACCCAGCACTGCCAAGTTACCCCCAATTTTAAATACTGCTGGGGATGGTGAACCCACCATTTCCTTGGGCAGCCTGTTCCGAAGCTTGACCACCCTTTACATTAACAGATTTTCTTAATATTCATTTGAAACCTCTCCAGCGCAGTTTGAGGACATTTCTTCCTATTGCATTGCTTGTGACANAACACCACTCATGACCAGCCACCAACTGCATGTAACAGCACTCACCACGATTCTCTGGGCCCAGCCATTTCACACAGTTTTTACCCAGTGAAGAGTGCACCTGTTCAAACTGTGGGCTGCCAGTTTCTCCAGGAGAATGCTATGGGAAACCATTTCAAAGGCCTTACTGAAGTCCAGGTAGACAACATGCACAGCCTCTCATCCACTAAGTGTGTCATCCTGTCACAGGAGATCAGGTTGGTCAAGCAGGATCTACCTTTCATAAGCTCATACTGTCTAGGCCTGATCTCTAGTTCTGTATCTGCCACGTAACAGCACTCAAGATGATCTAGANCTGGACACAGCACTCAAGATGTGGTCTCACCAGTGCCAGTAGAAAGGGACGATCCTTCTGGTCCTTCTGGCCACATATGNAGATCAGGTTGGTCAAGCAGGATCTACCTTTCATAAGCTCATACTGTCTAGGCCTGATCTCTAGTTCTGTATCTGCCACGTAACAGCACTCAAGATGATCTAGATCATCTGCTCTGTGACCTTCCCTGGTTCAATATTGTCACAGTAAAACTTCTCCCAGCTGCTTCAGAAGAGGTGCTGAGTCACAACTGCTAAGTCTCTTACAGAGGAAAGAAAAAACATTGAATCCACCCACTATTCTAAGAATACACAGGTATATTTATGTCAGTCCTACTATCAAATAAAATCAAGTGCTAACATTGGTGAAGCATATGTTCTAAGTCTTTCCAGATATCCTTGACAGACAGTGCCTACCTAGTAAATGATCCTCATCAAGTAATTTAATATGTTAAGCAAGAAAATAATATGCTGCTTCTGACTGCTCTTTTTATTGAAGTAAATAAGACAAAAGAGCAACACAAACCTATGTAACCTGCCACATAAATAGCTCCTCACTCAGTTTATAACTTTGGGGTTCAGTACAGAATGACCCATCTGTGAATTTACAGAAAGCTGAAAAAACACATGACAAGCAATTTTCAAACAACAAAGGAACAATCTTTTCCCCTTATTGCTATCTCTAAGACAAAGAATCATAGAATGGTTCAGGTAGGAAGGGATCATTAAGATCATCTAGTTCCAACCCTCCTTCTACAGGTAGGGACATATTCTACTAGACCAGGTTGCTTAAAGCCCCATCTAACCTAGTCCTAAGGAGCTTAAATTGAAGCAAGAGATATCAATGGGACATTTAGGCCATATCTTAATAAAAACAGCATGTACAAGTAGGGCTCAGGAAGAGTTTGCCAGAGGAGATTATGGAATCCAATGGTTTTTTTTTTAGAGAAGCAGTCTGGTCAGAACTGGTTTGGTCATAGTTCATCCTGCTTCTGAGCCAGGAGCTAATTAGGTGACTCTCACTCCTTTCAGCTCTATTTGTTATGATTTTATCATGTGAATATGAAAAGCGGAAACATTTGTGCATCAAGGGAGACTCCCTGTTTCTGAGGCTTCTTATACTTCCCCAACCTGTGCTGTGAAGTCTTGCATAAGCAACACATAAATCCATTACTTCACCTGCCTATAAAACACTTTTCTCAATTAAGTCCTTCTTTTAAAAGGAGATATTTCAACCTTGAGAAACCCAAAACAGCTATTGCAAAAGACCTTTACAGAAAGACTTTCTTTGATATCCCAAATAACTCTTGCAAGACTCCACCAAGACTCAGAGTCTACTCTTCAAGGAGTGTATTTTCAGTACAAAACACAGGCAATGCCACCAGAAACCTACTTAAGTCAGTTTAAGAGCTAAGGAATACAGCAGTGTCCAGTGCCTCAACAGCAACACAAAGACCTGCAATAGTTCAACATCCTGAGCATATAATAGTAAAAATTTATAAATTTTATAAATAAATAAAAGTTTAGGCACCACAGTTACTACACACTCTCTATTTTCAGTCCTCCACTGAGTATCTTTTCCTTCCTAAGACTTCCCTTGCAGCAGATTTTACAATAAACAGGCAGTACACATGTTGAAATATAACAAAAGCGGCTTTTTTAACAAAAATATTCTAGCAATGAGTGAAACACGGAATCAAAAATAGAAAATACTGAACCCTGGTCACACATAATATTACAGTTAACATCTATGGAAAAAAATTGATCACTATGTTAGAACTGAATGCTAAGAGGAAAAAAAGATGACAGCTTACCTGGTGCACCTATCTCAAAGAAGCCTTGTAAAGAAAGCTTGAAAAGGGTAAGAAAGAGGACAGACTATTGACAACATGAAATCAAATAGCATTCTTTGCAATAATATTCAAGAACTTGAAAAAATTACTAACATCTTCCTTCCTCAGGAAGCTTCCTGTACTACAGAATTTTAAAAGGAAAAATCTCTAACTCCCACAAAGAAAGCCACTCTTTTCTCAATGCCATGCTAGAATTCACAAACTAATTTGTCACAGTGAAAAGCATTTTAGAATCCTTGAAACCAAGAGCTACTCCCCTCTAACATCCCACAATATGACCCAATCTGCTCTTGTAATCCATATTCTTAGTAGATTTATTCTCTTCCATAGCCAATAAATTGCAGCAGAGAAAAAATGAACACACAACTCTTATAAAGAGCAAGGAAAAAGCACCTGAAACACAAATTTTTATGTCAATAACCAGATGTCTGTGGCAAGTCTTAGTCTACAGGCTTGCTTGCCTTTTCTTTCTGTGACCTTTTGTCTGTACAGACTCAACACAACAAATCCCACTTTCTTTTCCACACACAGTCAAGTACACATGGCACAGACCTTGCATGGTTTCCAAATATGGGTGTCTTTGGTATAACCCCTATCTGCCTGTAGCCTGCTTGTCAGAGCAGAGTCTACGCTAGGTATTGAAGAGAGTATCAATCTCTGTTAGGCCTCTAGGTGTCAACCTATACAGAGGGGTTATTACTTAAGCGTATATATTCCAGAGAAACCTACTGGCACATCTTCCATGCAATTCAAGATGACAACATTAATACAACACAGGCCTGGCTAAGAAAAAAAATCTTACATATTTTGGAAATGCATGCAGTTTTAGAAGTGGGGTACAAATAATAATCTTCCATTAAGTTAGAATGTATGCTGTCTGACTACATTACAGTATAAAGAGTGGTTACAAAATTCATTATTAATGGAAGAATGAGGATGGGTCATGTTTTTTTCCTGAGACGCAACATTTAATAACATTGAGGACACCTTTCACTAGCCCAGGTTGCTCAAAGCCCTATTCAACCTAACCTTGAACACTTCCAGGGACTAGGCATCCACAGCTTCTCTGAGCCACTTGTGCCAGTGCCTTACCATTCTCATAGTGAAGAATTTCTCCCTAGTATCTAACCCTAAATTTACCCTCTTTCATTCTGAAGCCATTCCCCCTTCTCCTATCACTACATGCCCTTGTAAAAGTCCCTTTTCTGGCACGGAAACATGTTGCCTTGTTTTGAAAAAGAATCCACTAGAAAATTACGAATCTGCTCAAAAGCATGGTGCCAGCATGTATCCAAGGCTAAAATGAAGTTTTGAAAATGCTGCTTTCTGTTCTGGCATTTGCATCCTTTTGGAAATCCAGAACACATACAGCAGACTTGTGTGTCCCTTTTCTTAAATGATGCTTTGATTTCAAAAAGAGGAGGAGAGTGGGACATTTCATTTTGTTGGCTGTTGTTGCTTTTCCTTACATGAAAAAAAGAAAACAAAATCAGTAAAGAAACTCTATAGGATTGGATTTGGAGGTCCACCAACCTCAAATTTTCTGTAATGTGTAAAGGTACCAGTATATGAATCACGCACACAGTGGAGGTTTTTATGTTGTCCTCTGCAGTGCCAAGAGTTGAACTCAATGATCGTTGGGGGTCCATTCTAACACAGGATATTCCAGGACAAAACAACTACACAACAAATAATTTGTGTTTGTGAGATCTTAAAGAGGATGTCAGAAGGGTTGAGCAAAATACAATAGGTCTAGGACTTCAATTGGTAGTGTTAAATACAGCTAAGAAAATGAAGCTGCAAGTTTGGGGAAGCCGTAGAATAAACATTGCTGCAAACGAAGGTGCCAGACATTTGCCTACATTCACATAGGCAATTGCAACGCAACGGTACCAGAAACAGAATTTCAAAGTCTTAGTTACAACACAATGTGATACCTGTATGCAGCCCCTGCTTTCCAGGACAAAAGATATCCTTGATATCACTTCTCTCATCTTAAAAGTCTATTGCCCAGAACAGCATTTGATACTAATAGCACCCTACTTAAAAGCTATCTTTTGAAATTTAAGTATGTATATTCATACATATTCAGACCAGTGGAACCATAGTATGAAGTTATAGCATCTATTAAACTGTTGTTTTCTATTCTTAAACAACATAATACCCAGCAATATAAACCCAATAAAATCTCAATACAGTTTTGTACTATATAAATCCTTGCCAACAAAAATGAAATGGCACTCAAAGGTCTTCATATGACAGAATATAAATAGTTTTATGATCTATGTGCAATATAATCAAATTGATCAAAATACAAACATTGCTATAGAAAGCTGATCTAAAAGCACTATTTACTTTTAAAAGATCTAAAGGATGCTGTAGAACAGCCTTTCCAAAAGCATTTATGGCTTTAATTACACATGAACACAATCTCAAACGTCTTTGAAGACAGCAGACTATAATTGCAAAGAAGCTGTAGCAGCAAGATATTCAGCAAACCACTTTGACTTCAACAACTGAGCACACATTTTCAACTTTACAGTGAGAAAAAAAAATTAAAAACACCAAGACCAGACACATAGTAATGGAGAGAATGAGAAGTGTCTTTTCCCAAAAGAAATTAACTCATAACAGATGAAGTTTTGTGGCACTTGATGCACTTCCTTTATTTATTTTTAATCTACTGTACACTTGTATGATTTCTTCCCTTAAAAGACACCTATTCTTGAATGAATGCAGGATGTCTTCAGAAAACAGAGTTGAACTACTTGCAGTAGCAATCATAAAAGTAATATAATCATTGATGGCCTCAGAATACAGTGCAAGCATGTTCACAGGAAAAAGCCATCTTCTATCAGTCTAAGGAAAACAGACACCTCTTGAGCTCACAATACCAAAACAAGTTTAAGACCTGCAGAACAAACTTGTCCAACTTCAGCTGTAATATGACATCTTGTGAAAAACAATTATTCTGGAAGAAATATAATTTCTAATGCTCTGTGATTGTCCAGCTGCTGTTCAGAGCAAATACAGACCAACGAGAAAAAATTTACAATTTATACTCAAAAGCACCACCATTTCTGGGAAGAGTGTGAACTAAAAAAACCCAGAACAATAAAAAAACAACTGCATGCAAAATACTGTGAACGGTATATATTATTGTTGCTCGCCATTTCCACTTGAAAATCACCTGTTATATTTTTATTTATACAATGGTACAAGGTAGAGGATGTGACTACATGCATGCAATTTCTAGCATAAACACAGGGCAGTCTTTCCTCACAACTCAGACTTGATCAGTCAGAGTCCAGGGATACTTGCAAATGAACTTGCTTTTCTGTAAGCCTCATTGCTATGCATAGCCCCAACCTCCGGATTACAGAATGTGAAAGAAAAAATTCACTTTCACCAGAGAGCCATTTCGAGCCTTTTCACCCTTTCTGTAATTCAAATTATACAGCTAACTACTAGATTTGTACACCCGCCACTAATTCAACATGCCCGCTGCTATCTTTCCAAGTCTACAGTCTCAGGGCAGCTCAGATTTCAAAGCGGTCATATTTTTTATCAGAGATCGTCAGAGTTTTTAATATAATTTTTTTGCAATGTACTTAAAATTTACATTTTAAACCTATTATTCATTTAAAATAATCAATTTTTTTATTTTTATAATGAAAGAGGCCACTTTACAAACTGCACAAAGGGAAAAAAAAAAAAAGATGTTCAGCAGAGGCCACCAGAAAAATTCCATGCTCACACCATCACCCCCTGCATCAGCTGAGCCTTACAAGACATGTTTATCTTTCATGTGGAACAGCCACTGAAGGCAAAACATGACATTTTTTCAATACATTACACAACAGTTTTCTGGAAAGACAGCAAGATTGAGGATTAGGAATCCCAATTTCCAAAGGAAAGAAGCAAAACAGCACTTATGTACAGGATAACTAACAACACAGCTTTGATAAATGCAAATTGAACAGCAACTTGTCTGAACAGAAAACACTGGAAACTTTTGCAATGAGGATCTGGGCTTTTCCTCTTATCCTCCCCGAAGCTAATGGTCTTTGGAACAACACTGTTGTTTTCTAGAGCAGGAAGGGGCCATTGACACCAGAGACGCATCAGAAGGAACATATCCCATATTCATAAAGTCCGTGGTCCAGGACAAACCTCTATTGCAACCTGCAAATTTGTCAAACAGGTATTCTGACAAAAATTAACAGGCTAATATGGCAAACCATACCTTTCCCACTTAAATCATTCACTAGTTGTAAGAGATTCCCAAAGAGCTGTAAATGCAGTGTACATCAGTTAGTAGCTCAGGGAAGCGATGCTGCCACAGCAGCATTGGTTGGACCAAGCTACTGAGCTCTTTGCACAAATAACATGAGCTCTGGCCATGAGGAGAGGCTGCTCAGCAATGTGAGTACAGTTTACTTTAACCAGTGAACTCGGTGGAGAGATAGAGAAGAGAATTGTATTCTGATCCTAACTCCTGGCCCAGCCTTGATGCTTTCCCCATTTGAAAAAAATGTCACAGTTGTTCCTCGATTTCTAGAAAGTAGAAAGTCTCATAGTAAAAAACCCACAGAATATCTAACATTCACATGCACAGAGCAATACATGCATCAGAAAAGTCTGCCTCTCTTTCTCCTGTTTAGGTTGGTAGCAATGCAAATCCCAACTAGCATAGCTCAAGCAGCTTGACTACAGATTTGCAACAATGAACAGGCAGAGTTTCACTCCATGCAAGTCTGGTGATAGCAAGCACTTTTTATTTAAGGCTGGAAATTAAAAGCATCTACACCTTTCCTTTCCAACAGTCTACCCACAGAATATCAGCAGTGACTGTGAATGGAATTATCCACATTTCCCAGAGGGTAGCACATAAAAGGACTTTTTCCTGCTCCACTTTGTGTCTTTGTTTTGCTGCTCATGTCAAGGACATGACATGGGAAAGGGAGGAGTAGACAGGATATGCTATATGAGTTCTGTTATTACTTTAACTTAGCATTTTCCAATGGGAAACCATGTCAGGGAGGGGAAGGGGGAAGAGTCTCACAGGAAGCTTTCCATGCTGTAAGCCACAGGCTGGCTCCAGAACCTTTCCAAACAGGCTCCCATGATTACCTCCTGTTCCATGGCTGCCTTTAGTTACTGCCTCGGTTTCTCTTCTCTTAAGAGCTTCCCCTCCACGACTTCATGCGTAAATGTTATTTCTGTTTTGTTCTAAGGTCAGACAAATTCCTCAGCACAACAGCTGTTTCCAGTCAAACCATTTCAACGTGAATTTATAATTATAAACAAAGACAAATGTAACTAAGTCCAGTGTAAACCAGAAAACTAAAAGCACATTTGCATCAGTGACTATACTTACCATATATAAACTATAACAAGCACAGCTGTAAAAATGCATCATTTATTTCCACATCTCATTGCACAAATTCAAGCCAAGAGGCTACAAACACCAAAATATCAATTACTCATCATTTTCAGGAAGAAAATGCCAACATTGATGCAATACTGTTACAATATGTGGCTTTTGCCATACCAAAGATCTGAAAGAAGAAAGATCTACAGAGGGCTTTTTGTGGATCTTGTAGTTTTGTTTCTAAATAAAATTATTTATCTATTGATGCTTTATTTTGAAACCAAGGACTGTTACTTTCTAATTCCCCAAGACAGGAAAATGTTATTTTCCAGTATTTTTCCTTCTAATGTATACCAGCAAAAGACCATGCTTCCACTAGGTCTCCCTATGTATTTTTGCATGGTTCTCGCCACTGCAGAGGATTCTGTTCTTGCTTTGTTATCCAAAACAACAAGTGATGTGAAAATTATTTTTCACATGTTCCGGAAGTCACATATAAGAATACCTTGTTACCTCCGTTCAAGCTCAACATTATATGCAAACAGCTGAAAAGAAAAAATAGTCTCAAGGCCTAGTACAGAGTAACAGAGAACCTTCCAGAGAACGTGTATAGGCATACAATCATGCACACTGTTTTCAAGATGGATTCCTAAATATGTGTAAAGGTAGCAAGTGTTCCATCATAAAAATTGCTTTACAAGACAAAAAAAATTGCTTCATTTTTCCTCTGAACTTCATGTAGGTTGAACTCTCCTGATCAAGAAAATTAAATCAGAAACAGAAAGGAAATAAATTATAACATAATGATAGACTTTGCTACAAGCTTCCATATGCTTACAATCCCCACAGTCATGCAGATTCAAGAAGTAATTTATCTGCCTGTTCCCACACCTCCAATTGACACATCTGATGCAGACACTAGTATGATGGAAGAAGCAGAAAAATACACCTGAAAAACTGGTACATCTGCCAGAAGCTACGAGCTGTGTGAAACATATAGAAAATTGAGTTTTATTTTCATTGGTTGGTTGATTTCTTAATCCCAAAAGTCTTCATTTCAGTTTAGGTTAAAGTTTTCCTTTTAGAATACCCATTTATGAGTTTCAGATCCCTATAAATATCTATGCAGTTTTTATACTAACCACCTGCAAGGGCATACACTTCAAAGTAATCTCATCTGGTTTATTCCCCCAAAATAGGCATTATATCTCCTTCTGTACTCTTGCAAAGATGTGTGTTTTTCCTAGCTCAAGACAACAAAGTTTTGTCCTCTTAGTTATGGTAGCTGAAGGCATCACAGCCTCTTTTGCCAAGGATCACTATATAAACTCTTCCTCCATCTCATAATCTGTACATACCATAAAAACAGGAAGCTCATTTAATGGTGCAGTACAGTTGAAAGTAATGGGTACTTGTGAGTGTTACTGATAAGCAGCTTGATAACAGACTAACAGTTGAAATGTCTGTAGTCCAAAGGACTAAGAGCCTTTGCAAGATACTTGCAGCACTGTACAGTGAAGACATGCAGAACAGGAAGTGTCCAAGTAATACGATACAAACTGAAAACCTGGTGCTGCTAGGGACTGGAATCTAGGAGACTGCTTAGATCTTGGATTTTAAAAAAAAATCAACTAGCATAAACAAAATTATTAAATCAGCAAAACAGCACGCAGCAGAAAGCATACAACATAAGGAATTAATTAATTTAAAGGGAAGTATGAACTGGAGTTTTATGTTTTGCTCCTTGACATCAGTCTACAGAGCACAATACTTGTTATCTGCCAGACTGCTCACATACCTGAGTAACAAATTCAGCAGACTTACAAGCACAAGCAGAGCACAGTATGCAGACAGGATCTATCATGCTGCATTTCTGCATAGCTCTCACTTGAGCAGGCCTCTGTTTACTCTGATATCAAAGCTGTCCAAGCCCACTTCCTGGTCAGATCATCTGAAACTAACCTTTTCAATGAGAGGCATTTTTACATAAGCAAGTATTCTCTGCACCTAGAATTTTCCTAAAGGCACTGTTCAGCATTCAAATGCACTTTACACAGGGCCTGTGTGCTCCCTCTACAACTGTGGCCACAACAGTGCATCTTTGGACATTCTGGAAGCCTACTCATCATCCTCATCACTGCCCTCCCTTAAGTACCAGCAGTCAATGAAATCAGTTTCTCTCAACATTTTCAAAAGTCAATTTAGCTCTTTTTCAATTTTAAAAATTTGATGAAATTAAATATTTTGCCACCCAAAAGTTCATAAGGAGATGCCAGCTATACAATTATCACTACAACTGCAGCTACCACCACTTAGCAGTGCACTGACAGTACACAGACAACTCAACCTATCTTAAACAGAACCAATTATTATCAGAGTACATATTTTGCTCTACATTATACTTTCTTATATCTGGGTCTGCAATACGCACACACTTTATACTTGGACATTCCCTCAAATTTATTTGAACAGCTTATTATAGCCTTCTAAAGAGCTGGCACAGTTTGTGTACCTTGCACCCATGAAAACCTCATACTGTAACTCTCTCTAATCCTTCAAGACAGCATACTCTTATCACATAGGAATTTGTAGAAAAAAAAGCCTTCCTAAGAAATTTAAATACCACAGGAAAATATGCCTTTGACCTTGCAAGTAGTACTTTCCTCTTTTCCTCAATGTCCTTATTGCCCAAATCTGCTATTTTCTACCATTTAGAAACCAGACTTCTAGATGTTGAAAACAGCACACAGGGAAATATCATGGAGCAAAAACCTCAAGCAGATATTAAACTCTACCTAGAGCCAAATTCTAGGAAGAAAAGCAGACGTTAAGCTTTAAGATTCTGTCTTCAAGTAAGATTTACTGATGGCATATAGCCCTCATCACTGTTGTTCAAAACTCACCTACACTTTTGACTGTACAGTCTAATCAAAAGTGAAGTGGCATGTGCCAAGCTTCATCCTGAAAAGTGTTAACAGGAGAACTCACACTCCAAAAGCTCCAGGATATGCAGCATGATCTGAACAATAGACCCTTATACATCGTGTGCAAAGCTTACACAATGAATTGCTATGAAACACCCCATTCATCTTACTGTTCTCATCACTAATTGGAACAACTCGGAGCAGAAAAAAAATTAGCATATTTGGGATATATGCCTGAAGTAAACTTCATTTCTTTTATATAAGGTTTGCGAAATTTAACTTAACAGCATTTGGAATATATTAAGGCTCTTCAGACAAAGCTTACAATACTTGCATTCAGCTAACATGTTTTAATATATGACATTACTCAAACATAGATATTTAACAGCAAATGTACACAAATCTTCAGCAATTACATTAGGCAGGAATTCTCTGCAACTGATGTACATGAATTCTAAATTTTCTTACACCTTAAGAGTTTCCTAAATTTTTCTTTACCTTTTTAACTAAGGTGGAGAGTACTCTTTCTGTTAAAGTATTAGTAAATCTTTGACAGGACAAAAACATACTGTAGTCTGTTTATGTAAACTGGTATGGTAAATCCCTCTTGCTATCTGCATTACTTAATTCTGATCCTAAAACCCTTAAGTACCTTCTTTTCACTCAAAGGGCATTAACACTAACAAAAAAATAGTTAGTTAAAACATTGCCTTACCGTGTAAATGCCAATTCTACAAACAGCAAATGAGAGCTGGATACATTCAGACATAGTCTAAAGGAATTAAAATAAAGACATTACCAAGAATGGTATTTATTAAGAATTACTTTTCTTCCCATCTCTTCCCCTCTCCCCTGAAAGAAATACCTGACAGTACATTACATTATCCTTCTTCTTCAAGGCTGTATTAAACAACCTGAGAAAAATGCCATATAAATTCAGATTCTGCAGATATTTACTACCTTTCATACAGAAGCAGCTGCCAACACCATTACACTTACTAATTCAGTGTTTCATTACAGGCCGCAAATTACCGAACAATCCCCAAAATGCCTGTACACATTAACAATTTTCATGTAAGCTTTCAGTCTCATTTATTTTTATCTGCTCTGGTTTAAAAGCAACCTGCCAGAGACATTTTAATTAAGCACTTTTTGGCTTCTTAGTAGACTGTAAAGAGCTTCTGTGTTTAAATGTTACAGTTCTCTCTCTGTAGCATCACTGAAACTTTCTTCCTCTATATACCAAAATCATGCATATAATTTCATGTTCCCACATTTCTGAAGTCTTACTCTTTTAGTTTTCTGGTACTATCATGTTCAAAATAGAACTCTCTACCATCCTGAATATTTTATCTGTTTCTACAGCTGTGAATAATCATATTAAAAGTTTTTACCCTCAACTCGCTCAACTTCCAATCTGTTGTGATGCCACAATTCTATGTCTTCTGCAGTCACCCAGAGAGGCTGAGGATGGACTATGAATTTCTGATGAAACAGATGAAAAACATCTTCTTTAATTAGCATAGAGAAGCCAGGACATAAATGTGACTCTCCAACACTAAAATAAAAACTACTGTACGTTGGCATTTTTTTCTATATGATCAGGTACAATAAACCAGGCTTACAATTATTTATTCAGAAGACTAATTGAGGAATTACTTTAAGTAAGGTATTTGAGAAGTTACAGTAGGCAAAACTGAAAGCAACCAAGTGGAACATTCTTACTACATGTTTAACAAGTTCACACATCATCTGCATGTATTTTAAGATAAAGTGCTGGATGTAACAGACTTCCAACACTACCAGTCAAAATAGTTTTTTTCCAGCCTCTGTTTTCTAACTTCTCCTGCTTAAAAACAAACAAACAAAAAAGAAAACAAACCTCCCACAAATCTGCAATTGAAATATCCATTTAATTAGACATTATTAAGTAATAGAAAAAATGTGTAGCAACATTTTTCTTTTGCTGTAACTGTTAAATTTAAATTTTAAACAAACAGTATTTCACTCAGCTGTCTGAAAGTCAAAAAGCACAGCACAAAGACCTGAAAGTGAACTTCAACAGCATGGTTGATTTTCTTTTCTTACTGGAAGCAACCTAGCATATTATTACTGACAAGGAAATGCTGATTCAAAACACCATTTTAATTGCAAGGATCTTTTTTGCAGCTCTAAGAACAAACATTTATGTGCTCCAAGTTTCTCTCAAATACAAAAAAGTCACAGAAAAGTAGGAATTGACTCTAAGAAATCCTATGTTACACAAAGTGGTGGGGTGGGGTCATAAACTATACCCATGCTCCTCCTGAAAGTATTTGCAGACATTGTTCCAAAGGTTTCAGAGATGGATGACTTCCCCAAGCAATTTAGTCCAGTGCTTCATTACCCTCTCTACTAGAAAGTTTCCTAATGTTTAACCTGAGTCTGCTGCAATTTAAGCCCATACTTAAACACAGGGTGATACATAGAGTGATTTGTATTTTCAGTATTGAGACAGATTTATGTTGATGGCAGACCCAACTTTGTATACAAAGTAAATGATTAATTCAGCTTGCAAGAGAAGTACACATGCAGCAGCAGCAAACTACTACAGTTTCTCAATGTATACAGTTTGCTTTTATTCTACACTAGCACAGCATTACAAATTGTCTTCCTTTTTTAATTCAGTACTTCCAGGGTATACATTAGTGGGACAACCAAGCTGCAGTTCAAATTCCCCAGCGAGCACCTGTAGATCCTTGCTTCAGTAGAATAAAGCAAGCTACCACCTGTGTTACCTTACTCATCTGTTCTTGGGTTTGCTATTAGTGTTCTGAAACCACAAGCTATTATAAAGCATGAATTCTAAAATAACTCCCCATCCTACTGTCACATACAGTACCAATGAATGTTTCCCGTATGCATTTCCCAAAGAAATAACAAAATAATCCCTTCTTCAAGCCTCCAAGATAATGCTTATAAACTACACTCTACTGTGAGCTGTTACTTATTTCTCTTATATTCACCTATCCTTACCGTCAAAAATTGACATTCCCGCCCCAATACAGTTTAATCCCTGAAAAAGTGACAGTAATTGATTTACATAATTAGAAGTGTAGTGATACTATCCTAAGACTATCACTCTGTCCACTGAATTAGAATATATCTGATAATCTGCTGCTACAATGGGGAGTTTATTCTTGATACTTGTAATCTTTCATAACTTTGGTTTTGCAATTCATTTGGGACTACACAATTGGGCAACAAAACAATTGTTGGAGAATTTGCACTTAATTTACTTACAGTTTACTGTTGCTTTCTGAAAGGATTTTACATGGTAAGCATGAAAATAAAAGAAAAAAATTGTAAAAATATACCTACAAATACTACAAAAGAAAGATATCTTGTTTGATACAATTCTACAAAGACTAATTCTTCACAGAGGTTGACTTCACATGTCTAAAGTGGAAAAAAAGAATCATCAGATCAAATATGTCAAACAACATAAGCATGTTAATACCCACCCTTCTTCTTGGGCAAAGCCATTGTTTTAATTAATACCTATATCCTAAGCAAATACAAAATCAAATACCTAATCATAATATTTGCAAGAGACCAGATTTTGAAAAGATTAATTAGAGCATGTTTTGCAACTGATAACTTCAAAGCTGCAAGCACTGAATTGAAAGCACTAGCCTCAAGAACCTTGGTGGGCAAAAGGGGAAGGGGATTCTTAGCAGCTTCTCAGAAAAGACACAAAAGGTTCAACACTTGACAGAACTGCAGGAGCTGATAGCCTCAATTCTGCCAACCAACAGAAATACTCACCTCAACCTCAACTGGCTGTGCCATAATCCTAAATAAATCACATCACTTAGTCTAGCTGCAAGAACACAAAACAAGAAAATGACACGAGAAAAGGAAAATGTTAGGGGGGTTTTCTGGTGATATATTTCTTTAGTAAAACAGAGCTCAAAACTCCCTTCTGCTCATTTATAAAGAGGTGATCCAACCTGGTAATCACTTGGAATTACTGGATCTTCCAGGCAAAAGCTTTTCCAAAGCTATTCTTATCTGTATCATTTCAGTGCATAAAATTGGAAAAATTAGCAACACAAGTGTGTGAAATATACAGGCATTATGGTACCTATATGTAGAGTCTAAAACAAATTATCAGTGCTTATGTGTTTTAAAAAATGTGGGTACCCCAAAGTACACACAACTCTCCTACAGTAAAGGTAGCAGAACTTTGACCAGAACTGCTGTTTGCTAAGCTTGTGTACTGAACTCCAACTAGTAACTCCAAGGCTCCTCTCTCTGCACAAGATGTCACAGTCCTCTAGCACATTCCACTAATAACATTTCTCATTTAAACACCCCAAATAGTTTTTAATACAGTTCTCAGGAATAAAAGTCACACAAAATATTTTCATATTCTCCTTTAACGTTAAATAATTAGATTTCTAAAACACCAACGTTCTTGCAGATAATCATTAGAAAAATAAATCTTAGTTTAGAGACTAGAAGAAACCTGATGCTGGTTGAAAAGCAATGATATGTGAATAGGAAATAGGACTGGATCCAAGAAAGATCTTGTCATCATAAAAAGTAATCAAGTGGATGCACCAAAGAACAATGCTCTCCCATCTTTTAGGCAATACTCTCAGTAGAACAGTTTTCAATGACTGTTTCCAGGACTGCAATGGTGCAGACAGGGAAAGATGCAGATTAGCCAGCACTACATTAATAGCCACAAAAACAGCAGAGATGTTTCTCAAGAATGCTGGACCTTTTCTCCAGTCTTGCTGAACCATGAAATTATGCAAGTTTCTAGGCAAAAATAAAGCACTGAGATCACTCACTGTAGAGTGCATCATCACTATACACAGGGTATCAATTTAGTTTCAGGTTCACTCAGTGTTGTGGTCCTTACATATAAAGTCATAAATTCATTAGGACACAAATGTTGGAAGGCCAATAGCCTCTGCTCATAATGTCAAGGCAGCACCTCCAAGGAACCTGTTAGCTACATGCCCCTGGAGCAGATTAAGTATCTTCATAAATCCCTCTGAATTAAAAAGTCTCACTTCCTGTGCAGTCAATGCAATTCTGCTTTCACTGTGAAGTGCTGCTGGACACCATCCAGAATATCTCAGTTTTCTAACTATAATTTCCTGTTCTGGAACTAGCTCTAGCTGTCCTTTCAATGAAGAGGGATGGAAGTCTTTAGCAGAAAATGAAGCATCAGGACATACAGGGAATCATATCTTATGGACCCACCTTCAGGTTCCAGCAATCACAACTTCAGGATCTCCACAAGCCTACCGTCACCTCTGAACATCATGTTTCATACTGACACACACCGGATCTATCTTTGCAGCATTGTACAAATTCCTGGCCTACTCATCTTGATCACCCCAAAATTACTGCACAGGCGAGACATAGAATTCAACTATACTCATATGAAAATGGAGTTCGAGGATTACAACTCTCAGTGAATTCTTCTATTGTGAAAAAATTACTTATTGCTCAGTTATCTTTTCTTTATGATTTCAAAGATGTCTACAATGTTGCCTCCTCACACCAGTCAGCTGTCTCTTCTTCAGACTGAAAGACTGTAACTAAATCTTGCTTGTATGGAAGCAATTACTTTTTTTTCAATTACTGTGTCATCCTTCTCTGTATCTTTAGTTTGTCAATACTCTTCTTAAGATGATGCAACAAGAAATGTAGCATTTAAGACAAGAGTAAATCTTACATTTAAACAGTGCAAAAATGAGATATTTCCCTCTTTTCCCTTCTTAATACTCTAAACTTGTTGACAGATGTCTGGGTTAAGTTGACATTTTAAAGAAGGATCCTCATTCCGTCTCCTGAGCACTGACGGTATTTTAGGGCCTATTCATGCATCTGTACTACCATGTGACTTGTACTATAATGATAAATGTCCCTTTGCATTTATCAACACTGAATTTTGTCTGCCATTTTATTACCAATATCAAAAGAGGTACTATGATTTTTTTTTCCTGGATTCAATATACACTCTTAATATCTGTCTCTGCATCAGCCCACCCAATGAAGTTTATACAACTAAACACAAACATGAAATTCCCTTCTAATCTCTGCATTCTCTTCGCCCTCTAATTCACTGCCAGAGCTGTGCTATCAATGCTCATTTATGAAACTTACATTGACAGATAACAAAATGATTACTTCATTTTAAATTGCTTCAAAGTTTTTCATCTCTATTAGAGGCAAAAATCATATAAAGGAAAACTAGTCAGTAGTTGCTGTAAAAGCTAATAAAACGCAGAAAACAGATGTTTCTTCCATTCAAAAGTTCCAAATCCTAACAAATGAACAAAAAAATAACTCCAAACTTACTTTCCTGGTATCCCGAGTTCCTACTGATTCATGGATGCCACTTTGCTTCCTCAGACTCTTCAATCCAAAAGCTAATGTGGGTCCTGTGAGCAAATTTTTCTTTTATTGCTCCACTAAAACACACACCAAAGTATTATGCACAGATTAATGTTCTTCCTACTCTTTGTCCTTATAGGCAACAAGGCTCTAGGGCAGGACTGTGTCTAACATAAGAGGATTTGTCAGCTACATTTCCTGCTTTATGTCTCTTCCTCAGTAAGAAGGAGATTACTTACATGTTCATGGGCAATTAGTACAGTCACCTTACCAGGTTGCCAGTGAGACAAAAGATAAGTTCTGCACTCTGAAGGGCTTCAGCATGAGACTGAGCCATCTCTTATTCCACTGGAAATACCCTACTTATGTCCACAACAACTTTTATGCAGTCAGACAGCTTCCACTTCATAAAGTTTTGCTGCACACACTGTGAAAAACAGCAAAACAACATACTTCAGAGTATTATGAGCCAAAACACAAACAAGCACAAGATTTAAAATACTGCAGGTTATGGCTTTACAGCTGTTTGGGCCTACATTTGTGCTTTCAAATTCAATTAAAAATGCTTCTTTTATTAATGGAAACCTAATATTCTCACATAATCACAAAACTTCAGAACTCATTTAAGAGAATAAACATCACAAGTTGGCAGTATTAAAAAACATGAGCTGATGATACTGATGACAAGCCAAAAATGGTAATCAGCACGTGGTGTTAGAAGGAATATTCTGTCCTTACTAAATGCAGATTTTCTCACTTATTAAAAGCTTGCATTTCTAGCCTCTCATGAAATTCATGACCATGTTGCCTCAAGCTTGGAGGTCTGAATGAAGTACTCAGGAGCAGGATACTGCAGAGCAGCAGAGCGCATAGCAAGAACTAGTGTTGAAGACTAAGTATTCATACTAAACACTTGAGACACCAGTTCTGACCTAGCCCTGTGGACTGAAAATCCATTAGTGAAGTACATCTTCCACCCTGGTTTTGTTTGAAAAAATATCAAGGTTTATGTCATCCATGATTATTCTGCAATACAGACCTATGACAGTAAGTAGAGATGTGACTAACATTCATTTCAAAGATTCACATCTGACCTAAACACTAATACAGTTGCATGCACCCTATACGCTAGTTGATCTTACGGCTTTTGCTTTTCCTGCATTCAGCTATATCTTTATTTTAAAACAACTGTCAGTCCCCTCATCCTTGTGCCTCATCAGCTTCCCAAACTGAGAGGATAACAAGATAAAAGCCCTTGTGTTCTACAGAGGATGTAAATTTTCAAGGATGTTACAGCTGATAGATGAGTCAACAGATAGCACAAATAATCCTTATTTTTTATGTGAGGGGACAAAATTTATATGAGAGGGCTGTTTAGCAGACAATACGGGCAAGGCTACATAGACCTTTGCTGCTCATGTTGCAGGCAATGTACCCAAAACATACATGTGTCTCAGAGATAAAATACAGAGTTGCTGGTATGGACTTTTCCCCATATTTCCTTATTCAAACGGCAGCACCTACTGGTTTACAAAGTTTCAGTGAAGTAAAACTCTAACTTTCAAATATATGCCTACATAATGCCATTTGTAGTATGAGAAACAATGTTTTCTATGGCATGCAGATACCACACAGAACTGACAACAGCAATGAAAGACAGGATATGAAGTAGATCAGAACCACTAAATGATCATGATCTGTCCTGTACTACCACTTTCTAAATCAAATCTATCCAAGTAAATTAAAGAGTGTATTTAAAAGGGAAGGTCTTAAAAGTAAGCTGCTCAAGAAAGAAAAGTTGCTCAGAAACACTTTTTTTTTTCTTTTAATATCACCTAATGTTTTTAAGAACACTGCAGTTTTGGTATACCCAGCTTTTCCCAGTCAAGAAAGACTTTATCTGAACACTAGCTATCCAGAATGCAAGGTCAAGATCATTCAGAAACCAAGAAGAAACTTCAAGTCACTTCATCTCAAACTTGAAAATTGAGTTACAGTTACTCAAAAACTTCACAAATTTTACCTTTTGTGTGCATACATACAGGAGTATAATAGTTTGTATCAGCTTACAAATATACAAAGAACAGAAAAAAAGTCCAAACTTGTTATAGTTAAAAAAAAAAAAGGCCACTCCCAAGGATTCCAGCACACTAAGAGCATGCACTCTCTTAACACTGCAGCACTCATGTTAATGCTTAGCTTCTAAGGAGGAGGGGAAAAAGAGAAATGAAAAAAAACCAACAAATATTAAAGTTGAAGGGCTTGTTCATGCAGGAAGTATAGTCTTCCTTTTCAAGTTGGAATAGATTCTCCAATACCTGCCCAAGAAATATTTGTATATACAACTAAGATACTATGGAGTATCTTGGGATACAAGTTAGGGATATGTTATCATAATAAAAATGCTAATATGCAAAACTAAACAGGTTATCAATTTTATCTTATAAACCTCTTAGGCCAATAAAAGTTCCTGAAGACACACATTCAAATTTCTAAATCACCCTCTCAACNTTTTTTTTTTTTCTTTTCCTGAAGACACACATTCAAATTTCTAAATCACCCTCTCAACTTTTTCTAAAAGTTCTATACACAGATCAGGCTGATACATGCATCCATTCAATGTTCAAAAGAACCTTACCTAGTACAGAGGATGCCTCTGGAGAAGCATATTGTAAAAGTCTACTCAGGGGCTTAAATTTGCATTGTAAGTAGCATATATGAAAACCTGAAGCATTTCTATTGTTTCCCCACAAGTTCTCCAAGCAAAAACTGTGAGATTGGTCACATGCCATGGTTTTCACAAGATGCATCTTGCCATCATTTCTTAAATTAAGCATAGCCTACTGAACATAGGCCAACCAACACAAGTCTCTGAATAATCCTTCCAGACACAATGTAGCAAGAATGAAGCAGAAGAATGTTGCAGATAGAACGCCGGATTACATAGTCACAAAAACCTACAAATCTACACTGATGCAGCTGTGTTGCACAGTGTGTTTTAAAAGCGAGAATAACACCTATGAGTAAAAGATGCCTCTAAGGGAGTGAAGATGGATTCTTTTCTAGCGATTGAACATGGTTTAGCTATGTTGATTTAAAAAAAAAAAAAAAACCACGCCACTCCCAACATTGTAATTATATGAATACAAAAATAAGAGGCACCGAGATCAAGAGGCTCCTCTAGCTAGTAAAGATACAGAGGCCAGTGATACTTTTTTGTTATAACACAAAACCATAAGAACAGACAAGAGCATTACAGAAGATACTCTTCTACTACCAGTTCATTATCAGATATTAGCTATAAATCAAGGAACACACTGTAAGTAGGGGAGGCCCTAGTCAGGTCCTGGGTATTACCCTATAATATCTTCAGGGCCATCGTCCAACCTGGCTCCAACTGATTGGGCTTTAAGCAAGATTTGTATGCTTTCAATAACAAACTGATTAGAAGGTGCTGCAGATGTTCAGTATTTCTTGGGATCTGCTCCTTAATGGTGAAAAGAAATCTCCACCAATGTAGGTCCTATTCAGCTAAAATAAGGAAAACAACTTTCCTATGCAAGTCTGGGAAGAGCCGGCTGAGGGTAGATTCTTCATGGAGGTGGAATGAGTGCTAACCAAAACTTTGTCTAATACCCTGTCTACAGGACAGGGCTACTTTAACCAGAAACAACTGCATCTTTTGCTCTGCTCCCTGTTTCATGCTGCAAGAGCAGGAGAAAGCCTCACTGTCTGCAGGCTGCAACACAGATGCGCAACAGGAGGAACTAGCAAAGGGACCTTCTGCTTATGTTTCAATGCTGTTGTAGGTGCAAGATCCCAACAAAAATGCACAAAACACAAAATTCCTTAACATTTACAGCTTTTTGTTACTGTTGTTATGGAAATAATGAAGCAGTTCTGCATACATAGGTTAACATCCACATTATAACATCAAATCTTGCACAGATAAAGAGTACGCCCATCTTTATGCTAGAGTGGAGTGTGACAACAGCTTGGTCCTCCAAGCTGAAAGTGGGTGCACACAACCAGTTGCCTAACTCACCACAATTTTTTTTTTTTGTTAGAGAAGACTTTCTGAGGTGCCTGAATCAGCTCTTCAATGGGTTTTTTTAGAGCTGACATCAAAGAAGACCACACAACAGTAAAGAGGAAAAGGATCAACTGGAGAAAGAGAGTCTGGGGGGGGGAAAAAAAAGAAAGAAAAAAAAAAGTAGAGCTATTTAATCCCCTCCCCCCTTTAGTTAATACAAAAACATGCTCTCAGTTTCCAAGGCTTATTAAATTTATTGTTCTCCAAGTGGTTGGCCTTCCATGCAACAGCCTGTAGCAGTCACAGAGGTTAATGCAAGCACTTCAAAAAGTACAGGATAGCCAGCTTTGCCTGGATATAGGTTTGTAAAGGAAAAATCTAAGAAACAGCTCCGGGCTTTCAAGGAGCTACAAGGCTGCACTTGACACACAGCAAGTTTATTATCAGTATTTCATTAACTAGGTCTTTAAAGAGAAGTCTGCCTGCTATTTCTGCCAGACAGGACTCATTTTCTATTCTCTCCTCTCTCTGTTATTTGAATTCAGGAAGCCTAAAAAGTTCTTGGGGGGTATAAAGCTGAATAAACCAAAATAAATTTAAGCTACATGAGCACGGGAATATGCAAGTATACATTTAATGTATTTCTGGTTTAGTTAATCTCACAGTCATAAAAGGAAAAGCCAGCCACTGTATGCATCTCTCATCTCAACACGGCAAATCTTCAAATCAGTTCACTAAAAAGAGCACCTCCAGAGATTCTGTTTTGTTTGATGAATGTCTCTTGAAAGCCTACATCCCTGAGCGCCTCATGTGAAGACATTAGAAAGGCACAGGCAAGATTCTGACTCCAGATACTTCCTGATCGCACTTGACACCAATAATGAACAGGGATGGCCAGAAGATGCCTACTCCTCATTGCCCAGCTGCTGCTCCGAAGCACTTCACAGCGAAGGAGCGGGAACCAGTTCACAGCACAGCGCTCAAAGCAGCAAGACTGGAGCAATGGGATGTCAGCGAAACTGGAGCGATAGGATGTGCTCGTTACGCTCTCCCGCTGTTAGGCTGAAAAGACCAGGTAAGCAGGTAGCTCACTAAAACAAAGCCACCTGCTCAATACCCAGCCGTGCCACAGGGTTTGCCTGCCGAGGGGAGTCCAAACCCCGGCCACGACCCCATCCTGAGAGTGCGCCCGCGATACGATCTCTCGCAGACGAATGTAGCCCATATTCATTAAAGAGCAATAAACTCTACCCCCGAATACCAGCTGCCCGGGCGCTCGGCTGAACCCGCCCGCGGGAGCAATTTAGTTCATTCAAGCGTGCCCTAAGCTCCACCATTTAGGAAAAAAACAGCGACCCGGGTCACGGCTTTAGAAACCTAATAGCGGCCAAATGAGCGGGGCCCGGCCGCTTTATCGCCCTTTAGCAGCGCGGCGGGCCGGGGGCGGCAGCGCGGCCGGACCCGCTG
>VWZF01001854.1:52955-68200 GCA_013396755.1 Sclerurus mexicanus | reverse complement strand
GAGGCGAGGCGAGGCGAGGCGAGGCGAGGCGAGGCGAGGCGAGGCGGTGTGGTCCGGTCCGGTCCGGCGTGCGGGGTCAGGTGTCTGGTCCGGACTGTGGGGTCCAGTCCTGGCTGCGGGGTCTGGTCCGGTCCGGTCCGGGGTGCGGGGTCCAGACATGGGCAGCGAGGCTGGCGAAGGGCCTGGAGCGCGAGTCTGATGAGCAGGTGCTGGGGGGGTTTAGCCTGGACAAGAGCAGGCTCAGGGCGGACCTTATCGCTCTCTACAAGTAGCCCAAAGGAGGGTGTCGCCAGGTGGGGGTCAGTCTCCTCTCCCAGGCAACAAGGGACAGGACGAGAGGAAATAGCCTTGTGCTGCGCCAGGGTGGATTTAGGTTGAACATCGGGAAGAATTGCTTCACAGAAGGGGTGATTGGCCATTGGAATGGGCTGCACAGGGAGGTGATAGAGACACCGTCCCTGGACGTGTTTAAGGAAAGACTGGACCTGGCACTCAGTGCCATGGTGTAGTAGACATGGTGGTGTTTGGTCAAAGGTTGGACCCGATGATCTCCAACCTAATTGGTTCTGTGATAATTCCCCGAAGCACCCAGGAAAGCAACGCTCACTGCTTGTACTGCAGGCTGACATCTGAGCATGGAGGCTTCCCCACAAATTTGTGGTGGTAGCAGGAATGCCTGACTTTCTGGAGAAATAGGACATTTCTCAACGTNAAAAAAAAAAAAAAAAAATTAAAAAAAGGGGAAAAAAAAAAAAAAAAAAAAAAAAAAAAACAACACAACAATCAAACAAATGAGAAAAAAACCCAACTAGAGTATAATAAAGAGAACTGTGAAAGCAAGTAAGGAGCTGGAAGAAAAGGGGTGTGAATGAATGAGGAGGCAGGAGGAAATGGCAATCAATAGTTGTAAGGATATTGGTAAGCAGTTGGCCTAGACCTAATAAACTGGGGAGGGAAAAGAACAATTACAATTCCTGCTCTGATTTTTTTTAATTAAGGCCTGCTGTCAACAGGTTCAGTTACAACATCCAGAATGTGTTGGCAAGGTGTTTTCCCTGTCTGCCCAGAAAGCATCTTGTTCTTGTCAATGGATAATTAATTTTCCTCATGCATCTAGTCTAGAAAAAACTTGCTTCCTTTGACAGTCCTTTCTTTAATTTGGGAATCAATATCAAATACAGCTACATAACAAAATAAATTCTACAAGTACAATTTTTTTTCTTTTACTTTCAATCATTAAGAAACTTGCTAATTTTAGTATTTTAATAGCTAACAGGTGGAAGGAGGGATACAGGCTTGGCCCTTCCTGCTATTCAGTATTTTGACTGTTTCCCATGCAGTCAACAGCCATTGCTGGCAACTGTCTGCTGATGACGAGATGTAATTTTTGACAGTGGCAACTACAGGGTAAAGACTATGTTAGCTCCTATAGCCCTGGCTAAAGTAGGCCTCTCAATACTATAACAAGGGACCTGCAAGAAACCCTGATTTAATCGTCCTTCTGTCATCACACATGATTTTAACATTTTGCAGTGCTTTCTCCTTAACCTTTAAAACCTTTTATTTCTTCTTTTTAGCAGCAGTAATACATCACTCTAGAGATTTGCTGCCTTTAGATCTGTCTCTAAATGAAGGGTGACTGGAAGGTAATCTAAAAGACAACATCAAGAATGAGCAGATATTTCTGAAGTATTTGCTATGAGAATAATAGGAAAGGACTGGGAATTATTTCTTCTAGAGCTGATTGAGAAGTAAATAGAATCCATGTGTAGAGAGTTGCTGCAGAGAGGGTGTTGTGATGGGAAATGAAGTATTTGGCTTTCATTGCAACAGGAATTCCAGGCCAGATACTGGAAAACACTTCAATGGGAAGGATATTCGAGCATGGGCAGACATCATGACCAAAAGTAGAATTTCTGAAAGTAGCTGTGAGTTATATCAACATTTCTCAGATGTATTTCAGTTAGCACTGATTTACAACTGGAGAAAATGAACTAAAAGATCCTTTTGTTTTATATGAATCTGATCAATCTGGTTATGAAGATGCAATGTGTTTATATATCTGAAGAAAAATATTTATTCCCAAATAACTATTTTATACATGCAATTTTCTTTGTAGCTTATAAGCAAGACTTCATGAGCTGAACAGAACATCAGTTAACAAAATAAAAAAAATACTCATGTATATACTGAAAATCCTACAAACTTGATCAAGAAAGAAGCCAAGCCTAAACTTATGTATTAGTCATTCTGTTTATTGTAAACACTTCAGTGTTTTGGCCATTGTGTAGCTTTATGATGCATTCATTTTATTACATAAAGTGAAGATTAACATTGAACAATAGCAGAATATAAGCAGAACACAAGGCTTGGAACATGTCTTCTATACTGCATAGCAGTCATGGTGTTGCTGAGATTTTTCTAGCAAGTTGTATAGGATTTCTTTCATCTGAAAAGAAGTTCAGTTTTATATTGGAGTACATATCTAATGCAGTGTTAGTTATCTTCATAAATAACCTTGCCAGCAGGAACTCACATGTCAAGATAGAAGGGAAAAGATCAAAGTATTTTAATGGAGCAAAACTTTATGTGTTGGCTATGAGGTAATAAGTCTCATTCCAAAAAAGGAAGTGAGCTTATTCACAGAAGAACAACTATATCTTCCATGAAATTCTGTCACAAAAATAATTTTCTCTAAATTTGTGTGAAAAGTAATCCATTTGGGACTCAGACTTTGATCCTGAGAAGTGCTGAGCAAAACATTTTATCATTGATTGCTTGTGTCAGTGCAATTTAATGAGTTTGAACATTTTAACACATTATCACCTGACAAATTCACTACAGCACTAGCAGTTGACAAGCTCTGAAGGTGGAATTGACATAAAATGTATTGGTTACTTAATAGATATTAGCAAAGTTGGAATTTGAAATGTAAATACTAATGAATATGCGTATCTCCAAGCATATTTGGATGGAATTAAGGAGATTTTTTTCAGAACTGCATAGCCAGCTGTAGAGATAAAAGTTGTCCAGTAAGCATTATCTTGGAAATCAACTTGAGGGACAGGCATACTCTAGTAGACCTTTTAGTCATATTACTTTAATTTCTGGTCTCATTGGTTAAATAGATCCTGTCAAGATAATAGTTGTGTAGTAGTCCTGCAGAAAGCAGTGCTATTCATTCAGTAGCAGTACATAGGAACAGTGTCCACATATGAATGACCTGAACACTGGATGTTTTATAAAAGGTACCCTAAAGCAAAACGACCTAGCATTGTATCAAGGACTGAGACAATCTAAACCACTTTGCCACATGATAATAGTTTCATTCATTAAGAGAACAAAGTGCATGGTGTGTTTATTCTCCTCTTGCTCTCCGCATCCCACCCAATTTCAGTAACCTTAGGGGAAAGGCAATTGACTTTTTTTTACTATTGGCAAGAAGGTGGTTTACTGATCACAAAGTTTTACTGATATTAGGAGCCCTGATAGTTCTGTTTAAGAACATAGATTACCTGCGGGAGGGGCATGTTATATAACCCTTATAATTAAAGTTGAGAAACAAAGCATTCATTATCTTTGAAAGTACTGAAACAGGCTACCTTACTCACACTTACCAACACTAGTTTTCCATGGTACAAGGTTGTTACATCAGGCATACACGAACTCTCTGCTTAGCAAGACATAGGATAGTTAACAGTAGGAAAGCAAAACAAAATTTGTAGTTTCGTGTTAATACCATATACCTTCTCTGGCAAAATAAAATCTGTAGAGGAAAACCTCACATAATAATGTGGAACTTTTTGACCCGGGATGCTCATACAGTAATCGCAGTGCTCCCAAATGCCACAAAATCCCTTTACTGGGTGTGGCTAGAAGTTTAGAATTGGATGCCTTAAAAGATAGAAATTGTGGGTAGTTAAAAAACACAAATGATGTGATAAAACAGTCTCTGACTTCACTGGCAGAACAGATGAGAAGCTGAACCAAATAGGAAGTTAAGACTAGTCAGCAGAGTTTTGTTGTTAAGCAGCTGGAAAACTGATAGGAAAAACAGTCTAATGGTAATAGAATTTTAAGCATACATTTTAACAATAAATGTGTGTGGCCAATTGTAAGCAAAATTATTTCCTAGAAAGATCCAGAAGGGCATAAAACTGAAAGGGGAGCTGTACAGAGAAGTAAAAGAAAGGCTGTTTCATAAGGAGAGTTCAAGTACTAAATGGAGGCCAAAAGCAGTCAGTAGTTACATTTGCAGCTCAAATGTCAATAAGTGACTTGGAGCCTGTTAATCAAACTCATGTAACTTACGGGGAAAGGGAGAAGGTGCTCTGAGTAAATAAAGCTTGAAGCAATTTGCAGCTCTTTATCTGATATATTGACAAATGTCAACATGCAAAGATACTACAGCGAAAGGTGAATGAACGCTATGAGAGAAGCAAAACCTCTCCATCAAAAATCTTCACTTCGTCTTTCCTCTAATGCTTTGCTGCCTACTGGCATTTTGGTCACCATGTATGCAGTCGTTAGATTTTTTTTTTTCCTATAGAAGAACACATGGATATGAAAGCAAGCAAACAGATTTTGAAAATGCTTTTTCACCTGTTCTCCCTTGTTTCCTGATATATTTGGCTGACCTTTATGTAACCTTACTGGCAAAATAACAACAAGCAGTCTAAGAGCAAAGATTAATAGTAGACCAAGGTCAAAAGTAGAAACCAGTTTCAGACTGCAGTTACACTGATATAAATTTAGTGTAATTTTAATGAATAATTAATTTCAACCTATGGGATATGAATAAAGTGATTGTAATAGTACAGTTGATTCTATATAGGGAATTTACTCCTCCCTGTGCACCCAAAATGTTATTGTTGGTAAAGTAATGCAAGAAGATTTGCATGAGAAAATTTGAATAGATTGTGTTGCCAAGCAGGCTGGAATTTACGTATTATATTTCTTCATTTCTATGTCACCTTTGCTCAAGTTGGTAGGGCTGTGGACTAATTTTTCATTTCATGACTCTTCTGTGTCAGGTCTTTAAACAGTCCCATAGCAATAAAAACAATAATTAAAAGTCCTAATTCTATAATGGTAACCTTGTTTGAATTATTAGCTGAATTTGAAGGCTAAATGATCACAGATATTTCCCTTGGTAGGGGTTCTGTGTTTAAGAAACTGAGGAATTTGAAAGCCCTAGAGTTAGAGCTTTAGAGTTTCTTCTCATGTATACTTCAGAAAGCATTTTACTTCTTTGCCTGGTTTCTCTTTTGTGAAACATCGAAAATAGTGGTTTTCTATGACAAGGTGTTCTGAAGATTTAAAAAAAACAATCCACAGTTGTGAGCTGGTTTAACTCTCTACTGCTTGCAGCACTGTGGAAGCCTTCAAGAGATGGATTAGATGTTGTACGTTCATGTCCCTGCTGAGAATCAACAAGGAGGCAAACCCTAAGAAATCTAATCCTGTCTCATGTAATGTCTGGTTTTCTGGGATGAACTGAACTTTTGGATTTTTGTGACTTCAGTGTGGTACATTTTATGAGGACTACAATTTGCTTTAAGTTTGTAATACATTTGTTTCTAATGTTGTTTACAGAGTATTTAAATATTTATCTCTCATGTTCAGATTGTTTCTCCTTTTTACTGAATGAATATACAAATAGAAGCAACATGGTTAGACTCTGTAGTTTTTGCTCTAGTGTTAACATGCAAATACATGTTTCCATCTGTAGCTTTTTCCTTTATTTCCATGACAAGAGCTCTGTTCGGCTAGAATTAGACTTGTGTTCCAAATTTACCCCTAAAAACATTAAAGACACAATATTCTGTCTCTTTCTGACTAGAAAATGGGCTAGGTTTGGATCCAGTTCTTAAAGCCTTCCACCTTCCTATTTGGGCTTAGAAAATTCTTATTTTCAGAAGTTTTCAAATCATACTCTTGTTAGGGTGTGAAAAAAAAAGACACTACATTAGTAAAAGAAAATATATCTTATGACCTACCGAATGCCTCTGTTGTGTTTGGAGAGTAACAGTGGCCATCCCACAGGTCAGCCTGGCCAATGGAGAGGAAGGTGGTGGTGCCTCAAGTAAAGCTGTGCAGGAAGCTGGAATGTGGGTCTGACTGTTGTCAGCATCAGTCCTCTTCATTCTAAAGGAGCAAGATTCAATAATGGCACATATGAGCTGGTGAGAAGAAATGTGAAGTCTCAAAGCAAATGAAAGAACAGATAATTGTGAAACAAAAGAAACTGCAATTTGCATCTGACCTTTTATTTCACATTTATATTCAACGTGTTATCCCATCTAATATACTTCAACTATGTCTTCCTTAACAGTCATGTCTTCCGAAGAAGTCAATGTGACTACGAACCCATACAACGAAACTTTTCTTGTAGTCTAAATATAGCATATATTGAGAATATATTCAGCAAAGCATTGCAGCTATATGTGGAGATGGCCATTTAATCTATTGCTGTAAATAATGAACACCAAAGTCTTAGTGGTTCAAGTTTTTCTGTGTTTTAACATACTTTTTCCTGAGTCTTGAATGAAAAGCAAAATGCCTTTCAGCAAAAAGAATAAAATGAATGCTCAAGGTGAGGAAGAAATAACTTGTTAATATGGATCTTCCTCTGTGTCAGGTTTTAGCCTCATCTAGGTAGTACATTAAGAACAGAAAGAAAAAGTAGTAATACATACCTGAAAGTTTGAACTCCAGTTACCAGTGCACACAAAGGTAATTCTTTTATTCATGTTAGCCAGTGTAAGCTATGCAGGCATGTGAACACAAGTTATAATTAAACCTGCATTTTGCTATGCAGCACATCCTTAGGAGCTCTTTTTTTTTCTTTTCCTTCTCTTATGTTAAAGTTCTACTGACTAAAGTGGGCTTATATGCTTTGCTGCATATTTCTCTTGGATTAAAGTATGTAACTAATGATAAGTCATACATATCAACATAAAGCTGAAACAGAACTAGAAAGCAATATCAGATTCTGTAAGCAAAATCTGAGGTATAGCTATCAGTGCCTCAAGAAATCATAATAAGCTTTGAACAATACCTATGATGAATCCTATGTTGATCAGACACATTTACCAAAAGAACTGTGGTTCAGACACTCTTTGAAGACAAGGAATAGGGAAAAGGTGGCATCAACAGCCGATGATTTTAAAGAATTCTCATTTAATTGAAAAGGAAGAAAATAGGGCCAAGGTACTCATTCTTGAGGAAAAAAACCCAGATGTAGTAAGTAAGGAGATACTGTGAATTCAAACAAATTGTATATTTCCAAAGGATTTGTTTCAATTGTAGCTGTTCCCAAGGTTTTTTGTCATGTTTTGGTAGGTACAGCTTTATGTATCTGAGGTAATAAAAGTTTGAAACAATGATACACCAAAAGAATCCTGGTAAAGCAACTTTGTGCTTCTTCAGTAGGACAACAGATGTATTTTTTACCTGGATACTTCAGAAAATAGTGCTACACTGGAAAATATATCTGGAAGGAGGAAACCAAATATGTGTAACAAAGTGTTGTCTCTTTTTCAGTTCCACTAATTTCTCTGTAGGGAGGCTATGGAGTAAATAATGTGGTTTTAAATCACCCAACTGTCTCCTTGGTTTCCAATGCAACTCACATACACAAACCTGAAGGAGATCTGCACTGCAGGAATAACAAGAACTGAAAGTATTCCAAGTGTTTTTGAAGCACCAGTCCTTCTAGGTTTGGAAGCTTCCACTTAAATACCTGTACAACCATCTCCAGCTTCGCATGAACTACTCTTGGAAGGTTAACATGTGGATTTAATGCTGGAGGCATTCAGGACTGGTTATATTGCATTCTCCATCCAGTGGTTTGGTTGACTCCTGGCTAGTCTATAAATGCTGTAATTCAGTGATTTCAGTATTGAGGACATTTATGTGGGAAAGGTAGGATAGTTTATGTCAAAACATGTTTGTCTATCGCCTTTTATGAAGTTATTATGAGTAATTAAGGTTGAACACAGAAGGCTGTTAAACATACCACCTCATAAAACTTATTCAACAGATGTGCAAGGATGTTCTTCAATTACCAGTAAGTTCAAAAGACTTTTGTTCAAATGTTTATAGAAGCAGATATTAAGCACATTCTTCTTTTTTTTTTTTCTTATTTCAACTTTACCTTGGAAATACAGAGGTCAATAATTCATTATTTCTTTTGTATCACAGATTATTAAGAAATTGTTCTGATAGTGTGAGTGGAAAGGAGAAAGAAACTCTCTGCAAAATGGATGACTTTGATAATGAGAATGGTTGCCCATTCTGAAATCACAGGCAGAAACCCACTTAAAAACATAGAGTATTTGCATCCAGTATTTGCATCTTCAGCATAATCTTTATGATTATAACAATACTAAGAACTTCATCTACTGGGAAGACTGGCCCCTCTGGCTCAGAAAAAGTAGAAAAGCCTATATCCCTGTTTACAAAGATACAGGTACTTGATTTGAAGACCTAAATGATGTTCCTAGTAAAACCACATTTTTCAATAGGAGCAAGACACTGGCTACCTGACTTCCATGCTAAGGGTTTTGTTCAGAGGTTTTCTTAGTAATTGAATGGGATTTTAAGAGGCCTTATGCATGCATTTGTACAGCTATGCAGACTTGAAAGAAAAATACAGCTCTTGAATTCTGGCTACCCAGAGAAGTGCATATCCCATCCATGGCTGAGAGGGAAATGTAAAGCGAACAAGTGAAGTAGTTTAGATGTGTTTATCCAATCAAAACTACACTCTAAAAGGAAATGTGGTTATATAATTACATGTCACATAACTAGCACATCAATCAAAATATGTGTTTTGCACTTTGAAGCTGACCATGTAGCCTGTGTGGTTTTGGAATACATATTTTATCTTTGAACTTAGGCTAAATTAGCATGACAAGATCTGCCACTGTTACTCTCTGCATGGAAAATTTTTTAATGAGAGAAAACAAGACACCATCTGTTGGGAGACAGGCAGCTGACCCTGAAATGCCATTGCTCTGACAGCTCTCTCTACTGTATCTTGTCCTGGCCCAGAAGATACTTCCAGTAATACTGTTCCAGAATGCCTCTAAGCCACTGTCTAAGAGTGAGAATAGATTATAACAGCACACAGTGGGGCTTCTGAATCGTTTGAACATAGGGATATGGCAACAAGTATTGGGATAAACTGAGGTGTAACAGTGGGATTCTGCTTGTTTAAATCTTTTGTCTTAGAGAATTCCATAGGAGGAAAAGAATTAAAATTTTTCCTCTCAGACCAGAATAGAAACCTGAAAGGGGTCAGAGGGAGAATTTTATGAAGTCTCAGAAGGTTAAGATTAGTTTATAATAAATGGAAAAAAATCAGTATTCACTTCTGCTGTGAAGGAGAAGTGGCAATGTTGACCAAGTATATTTGAGAGTTGTGTTCCTTAGAACTGACCGAAAGCAGGGAAAGGGGAACTAGTAGCAAGTTTAGGGAGAAGACTGGGAAAAGTCAGGTCTGTGGAAAGTAGGGTTATAGAAAAATTAAGAAGAAGGAATTCTGGAGCTTTAGAGAGTCTCTACACACACTCAGTAGCCCTCATGTCATCAGATGGCAGGATACAGGACAATGCCTCCTCCACTTCCCAGTAGCCTCTCCTCCCTCAACAGTCCACTCCTACCTTAAAACCCAGAGGCGTTTTTTCCTCACTCTTGCTCCCATTGAGTGGCTGTCAGCTCTCCCACCATCCCTGAAGGATACAGTCACTTGACTCTACATGGATGGGGTGGGGGAGGGACAGGAAAAAGTAAGTGGGCAGGTTGTTGCCAGCTTGCACGCTGGCAGCCCACACTTCATACACACCAGCCCAACCCTCAGCAAGATCTTGCAAAACAGGTAGCAAGGTCACATACTGTTGTTTACTTTTGCTGTGCCTGGAAATTAAACTTGCCTATTGCCACAGGTAATGGTAAGAAAAGCTTTCACAGCTTTCAGCTGATTTCCATGAGTAAAAACTGAATGTTTTGTTAGCAAGCCCCATTTTGTCTTGGGTGCCTGGAGGAAAGTCGAGGAAGTCTTTAATGCCTGTTGCTACCTTTTGCAGAGCCTTTTTGGATGCTGGTGGTAGTTGTACAGCAGTTTAAAGATGCTTCCATCAGTTGCTAGAACACACAACAGCATATAAATTGTTTATGTTTTTCTTTACTGCTCCCTGTAGAATAACAATTTTGAGAAATGTTTCTTCCCATCCCAAGAAAGGGAAAATAATAGAATGAAATGCATAGAATTCTTTGTGGAAAAATACAGTTTAGCAAGAGTTAAGGTCATAATTGATTGAACCAGCTATTTAAAAATTTTAATTCTGCTTATGTAGTTGTGTAAAATTAGGTGTAGAAAACAGCTAAAGGCAAAGCCTACTGTAATTTTCTAGTATATTGACTAAGAAATTTAGTCTTTTTAATGGTGTGAAACATCTCTAATGATTTGTTCATAAAAAGCATGGACTAAGGGTTTTCGCAGTTTAACAAAGGAACTGCTGCTTTTTTGCCCTGCAGAACAGAAGATGGTCACTGACAGGGAAGGATTCAGTCCAGAAAGAGCAGAGTGTGTTCTGCTGTCAGTGGCTTGCTCTTTCTCTGGGAAGATGTACCAAGTTAACAGAGAGGTTAAGTGACAATTATATTAAAAGTGAACTTGCCCTTACTATGGTCAAGGGCAGGTCTGTGTTAACTGCTTTTGTCTGAGATAATCACATTCAATCACTGTATTTAAAAACACAGTGAATTACTGCATTTAAAAGTTCATGTAGTATTTTCTAACTGAAGGAATTCAAAGGGGCAATGAAGGTGCCAAATATCTGATTTTAAATATCAGCAAGGAACTCTAGAACAGCTGTTCTGTTCACAGGCACAAGTAGGTTGTTGTGACTCAAGGTATCTCTCAGCATTCCTCATCACTGCCATTCACTTTTTTCAGGCTCTATTGACCTGCTTTGGGACTCAAGATGAAGAAATGTGATTTCCACCAGGATAAGGCTCCCTCCTGAAAGATTTTGTGCAAAGGTCTGTATCAGTAAATATGCATTAAGCTTTGGTAAGACTCAGAAATGAGACCAATTCCATATACTTTGTAGTAAAATGTAATTACAAACTAAGAATAGGCAGATTGCTCCTTTATTTTATAGTCTCCTTATTTTATACAAACTGTAAAAGGCTAGTTACTATCCCACATTATTATGTACAGGAAACTGCAAGTATATAGTTAAGAGAGAAGATCATGGGGTTATAGAAACTATGCTAATATTATCTCTTCCAGTAAGTGTGCCTCTGATTCCTGCGCCAGTAAGGTGTTCTTTGGCTTCATCTGGAATATTAAAGGTGTGCTCACTTTAAACCAAATTTCTTTTTTGTCACTGGTGATATACCTTCATATTTAACAATTCTCATGATCGTCCTTGTTTGCTCTTTTTTCCTTGGAAGGCTTCATATGCTATTTTGTCTCTGTATAAAAGATTTTGCATACTTGTATTGGAAGATACTGTCTCTGCTGAAAAGCTCAATAACCTAAACAGGGCTAGGATGCTGATACCTCTTTCCATACTCTTTGAAAGTGGAATAGAAAGGCAGTGGTTTTCCAGAAGCCAGAGAGAAAAACCTGCTGAAGAGCCAGGAACCAAACTGGATTTTTTTACCTCCCAAGGCAGTGCCCAAACCACAAGTCCAGCCATCAATTCTTGGTAATGTCTTGGCAAGTGGATTACAAACCTCTCTTGTGAGTAATAAAACCAGTTAGTAATAATCATCTGAACAGCACAAACCCAGCAACACTGCAGACATGATAGGGAGCAGTCTTGTGCACCCAAAAGCTCAACTGGGTTAGAGTCAAGGGTATAGGAATAAAAACAACAGAGAGCACACACTCTTCAAAACGCATTTCCACTCAGGCAATTTACTGTGTGGGTGGGAACTGTATAATAATACTGTCCCTTTTTTCCCACTATTCCTATGTGTTTTCAGGATGAGAGTCTAAAAATTCAGTGTGTGAATTCAGCCTCTTCAGTGCAATTGTTTCATCTATCCTACATGCAATTACAGCTCCAAGGGAGGGGGAAAGTAAGACATGGGTGTGAATATTCTGAGACCATCTTGAAGAATTCTTGCTTAGGAATAAACCGCATTTGTCTTTTGAGCACCCTTCACCTGGTCCTGAGGATGAGAAAAACTGGCAAGAAGCTGCCCCATGAAGGAATGAAAGGAACCAAAATTTAAAAGACACTGATAGACCTCTCAGCCAAACTGAATTTCAAATCAGGAAAACCAATCAAAATACTAAGTTTTTCTAAAAGCTCATTAAGAGTTAGGTATTTATTGTAGTAACTATATGGGTTTCAGCTCTGGAAGCAATTCCAAAGCATGCTTTACAGGGCCCTTTGTCTCTCACTAATGTATTTTTCTTTTTTCCCTTGAGGGAAATGGCCAGCAGCCAAAGTATAGGTTTCTTGTCTTTAACACATCTGAAGAACATGTGAAAAGGAACACCTGTTGTATTTTATTTCTGGTTTATTTCACCATGAAGTATGGATAGACCTGGACCATATATGATTTTTGTACTCCTGGCAAATAATAAACTAGCTTTCGGTATAACTAGCATGAAATTTGATCACTTGCTTCTATGTGGAGGGTTTTAGAATAAAATGATGGTGAATTTGTTAATTCATTAACATGTAACTCTGTTAATACTTACTGAGGGAATGAAAGTTAAATATTATTGCTTCTCTGAAGGCATACAAAATCATAAGTAGTGATACTAAATTAACCAGATATTGGGAGATTCTTTCAAGTAAAATTGTATATATTGTTAGCAAAAAGCACAGTACATTTGTGTTTAGAGCAAATTATTCTCATTTTTGTTGATCACTAATTCTACCTTTTCACCCTGCTCAGCAGTTTGGCATCCATATTAATGCACAGTCTTAGAACTGAGCCATAGGTAAAAGTAATGGTTTTCACATGTTCACTGTTTTAATGGATGGCTTTCAGAAGGCTAAGGCATATTACTGCATACAGTTATTGGTAAAACTTCCAATAAATTCTGTAATATAGAAGTGGACACTTTCAACAGAGGCATTTTAACTTAGACCCTACCAGATTTGTCCTATTTTTCCTATCATTTCTTCTGCAGATGGGGAAGTTCTGGTGTATCTCTGCTGGAAGGGACATTGGGCAGAGCACATCCAAAAGATTCAGTCTCCAGACTGGGAAGTACCAAGAGGTTTAATTTTACTACACCAAATGACTCATGATTCTCATAGAAGAGGAGTAGACAGAAGTCACAGTGTGCATAAATCTAACTTTATGCAACTTTACATTACTATCTAAATTAATTTCCAAGCATGATTCTGTCTTTCTACATATCCCACATCCTTACAGCAAATTGTGTTTCATGCTGAAAAACAAAGAAGAGGAATAGAAACCTAACAATTGTGGCTATAGCACAGTAAATTTTTAAAATACTTAGGAAGAAAATGCTGAATTTCAGATTTCCTGTACAGCTTTAATTCAGCCTGTATACGCCTGTATATTAGGATATGCTGCATTTTCCACTTGACTGCTATATTAGTCAGTATTCAATTTTCCTTTGTCTTTACTGTTATTATTGTTGTATGTGGCCTCATGTTTTTTACTCACCACCTGAGAAATTCTGTCTGAGGACAGAAATTATTTGCTTTATCACACAATCTGACACTAACTTCTTCACAGATCTTATGTTTCTAAGATTCTACAATTCTATGATATTAAGTACTTAATTTTCACAATAATCCTTTGAGGTGAGAGAATATTATCATTGCTTTCTTTCAGAAGCAAGAATGAGACACAGAAAGTTAAAGATCAAAGCATCTATTGATTATGGGTACCTAATATAAGACAGAAAGTATTTTGCAATATTTAACATCAAATTGCAACCAGTCAGACGGCCTTTAGTATTACCTGTAAGTACAGCCTAACACTGCTGTAGACCAAGTCTTGACATTCCAGCTCAGAACTGCTGTAGTGCAACAAAGCATGGGCTAATGGAGCCAGGTATTTCTGCTGGCCTTTCTCCCCACATCTGGAGGTAATAACTGCAGGGGATTGTATCCAGTAACAGAAGGGATCATTCCAGACATTTTGTGCATGCAGGCAATCAATTCCATATTAGTTTGTACAAAAAGCATACCTGACATCTCACAGCGTCCTGTGCCAGATACCCCTTAATGAACTCTTCCACACAGATGACATTAAGGGTAACAAGCTGTTGGGAGACAAGTGACTGTAGATAACATTAAGGGTAACAAGCCATTGGAGACAAGTGACTGTAGCAACTGCATTTTGGAAACCCCAACTTGCCTTTTTCATGTTCAGATGGGACTGATTTTTGTGAGTCATCATGCACCTAGTATGTAATTGGTGGCAAGTGTGTTTTGTAACCCCATTAGCTAGCTATCTAAATGCATACTTCGCACTTGGATATGGATAAAAATAAGCCTAAAATACATGAAATCAATGTGTGAAATTTTAGATCAGGAAATTAAAATTATTATCAGCGTATGCAAAGTGACTTTGAAGACTAAAGAAATTTAACATCTACTGAGGAAAAATACTAACTTTGTGATTCTACATAATCAGAGTGCAGAATTGCAGCGGTAGAATAACTAAAAAAACAGTTGTCCAGATTGCAGAATAGTTTGGTGTCTTTTTATGGTATCATCAGAATGCATTGTTGACTCTGGAAACAATAATAAAAAGAACAGAAAGCTGTATTTGATCTCTCAAAATAGTGGAGGCCTCTTGCACTATTTAAGTACCTAGATGTTGGATGTTGGTTTTCTATGGTTCTAGACCAGGACCAGGATTACAGAATTACCAGTTGTTTGTATATTGGTCTCAAATCTCTATTTCTCTTCAGTCTGTGCAGGTTAGCTCTCCCACAGTTACAGTTCATATAACTCATTACTATTGTTTGTTCACTGATGGCTAACTCCTCTTTAGGACTCCCTACACCCAGGAAGAGGGAAGCATGATTTGGCAACTGAGGCCCTAATTCTTGTTCCTGAGCGAAAAAGGGGCCTATCTCCAAACTACACAGATTCAGGTGCAAGAATGAAATAAAAAAACAATATGCAAACTATATACAAATAAAGAGGAACAAAAAAGCATCCCTACCTCTGCTGGGTCATGTGCTTAACCCCAAAATGTTGTACATTAAAAAACAAACAAAC
>VWZF01001854.1:31007-52913 GCA_013396755.1 Sclerurus mexicanus | reverse complement strand
AAACAAACAAAACCCCCAACACTACATGGCACTGCAAAAAAAAAAAATCTAACATTGCACCAGTGGAAAAAAAAGTGTCATAGGCTGAAAACCACTGGTATGTGATTTAATACTCAGTCATTGTTCTTAATCCTGTTATTGTTTTCTTTGCTATTTGTTTCCACAGCAAAATTCCAGCAGTGATAGAAAATGAATAGCAGTGAGGCATTTTGGAGTCTATCTGAAACTGTCTGGTTGTTCTTTCTGTCCTGGATTTTTTCTAGAATAAGATTTAATCCTGCAACCTTTACTTCACTGATATCCTCATTGAATGCTCTGGGAACAGCAAATGCCAGTAGGGAGTTGGCAAACTGGACAGATAATCACACATTATTCAACATCCAGCTGCCTTTGGCTTCTATCATTCCGTACAGTTTGCTGAATGAGAGCTTGCTTGCACACTAGTAATCAAATTTCCTTGTGTTTAGAGTATTTTGTCTTTCATTCTCTGTTTCCACCTTCTTTATCCATCTGTCAGTCATTCTCTATGTAAAACCAAATATGTTTTGAATTGATATAAAATGTCAACAATGTCAAGTCCTTTGACTGCATGTCAAAGCCTTCTCTGTGGTTTGTGATTTTGCTTATGATTAACTCTTCTGAATGATTTTTCTGGGACTTTGTTCATCCCTAGCACAAAGAAGCCCCATTTCACTTTATAAACCACAGAGTCCATGCACTTTTCCATCTCTAAGTAGCTTTAACTGGCCCCAAAGAAAGCTCCAACCTACATGGAATGTCTGACACACTTATGCCCAGTAAATATCTGCCTTACTTTTTAACAGTTCCCTCCAAGAATAGGTAATCACTTTAAAACCCAGTGTTACTAATATGACTGTGGAACTATCCTATTAGCCTGCACAGACCTAATTTACCTACTTGGTACAGCAAAGATTAATATGAGAAAAAGATTTTCTACTGTGAAAATAAAATGGTTTCTATAATATGGGAGTTAAATCTGCCTTTATAAATATTATTTCTCTCTCATGATCTAACCACAAACATTTTATCTCTTGGGCAGCATGCTATGTAAACAGAAACCTTAGTAAAATAAAGTTTAATTAAGGATCTTCTGACCTTCAGTAGAACAACATTAAAGCAACAGATTTTGCACAGCAGTTCTGCTCTGTGTTATAAAAATATCTGTATTGACAAATATGTGTTTGGAGGAAAATACTGTAGTAATGGAAAGAAAATGCTACCTTACCTACTAACCAGGTGTCTGGTCATGTTATATAAATGTTTACATGTACAGAGATCTTTGCTTAGAAGATATGGCAAGGGCTGAGATTCTCACAGTATTTTATATGATACAATGGCTTTTTTAAAAAGAAAAGTAGGTCTCCCATTTTTTTCCAACATAAGTGGCATGGGATCTTTGCATATAAGCAAGTGTACAAAGCAGGCCAGAAAACATGTTTTCAGATTTTTCAAATTCTAACATGTGTGAACAAAAGTTCAAAAAAGAGAGAGGGGGAAAAAGTTTTAAATTTCAGGCCTAACATTTCATCAAAGCACTCACGACTCATGTTCATAGAATAATCTAACAATCCATGTCTTGTAAATCAAGATTCGAAGTAAACTTCATCTGTAATCGTAAAAAAAAAAAAAAGTCTTGCCATGGTCTTTCTCCTGAGATGAACCCATAATATGAAAGAAAATATAATTGCAGAAATCGCATGGATGAGAGAGTTTAAAGTAAGGATGTAAATCCTGCACTGATATACACTAAGCTCAAGTCCAGTCGAGATAAAGAATTATGCAGTTTATATATCAGAATTTGTTCCTCAGACTTAACTGAAAACTGTCTACAGAGAAGGATTTTTAACTGGAGATTTTACCACCTCTGCAGCCTTTCTGGCATCACCAAAGTCAGGAAATTAGGACAATATGATACTATTGTTCTAATTCCAACACTAAAGGAAATAACAGTTCTGATATAGGAGACAGATTTTGGTTGGTTTTCACCATGTGGAGAGGCAAGGTGAGACATTACTTCTGCCAATGAATTATTGGCCTCCCTTCTAAGACTGGAATTTCATATTATCCACTAAGTCAGCATATGAAGACAATAGCACTGGGTCAGCACTAATTCCCTTTCAGTCACTCTGCACTTGGAGTTTTGGGCAAGCCTTCCATTCTCATTACCTATACAGTCAGTCTCCAGCTGCTCCTTGCCAGTTAAAGATGCTTGACACAGGATTTATTTCCAACAGCACGGGGATATTGAACAGCATATTTATGTCATTCCAAAAAGGGATTGTTCACTAACCACAGCAAACTGTTTCTGTAAATCCTTCATAAATCATAGCAGCTGTTCTTTAAGGACTTTCTGTATCAGGTGCTTCTATCCCAGGATAAGCAGCCTTTCACACCAATATTTCAACACTCAGCCTCAAGAAGTTTTGAGTTATCAAGGAATTTTTTGTCTGGCCCTAGGGAACTTACCACCTTGGTGACATGTGATGGTATTTTGGTATTGGGGTGACTTTTATGTTATTTGAAAAGTTTTCATGGATTCTTGATGTTAAAGAAAAATCTCATTGGTTCCAGCTGCACCTACAAGACACAGTCACAAAGGATGCAGGATGCCTTAAATCAGTAGCTTCATTCAGCATCCTGTGGCAAAGTTATAGAATTTAGCTACAGCCAAAAGCCACCTTCATATCTAGACCCATTCAGCTGATATCTTGGATAGTATCTGATATTTGTAGCAAATACTCAGAAAATAGTTTTTACAGCTCGGGAATTTCCTAAGTGCTTGAAAATAAGTATTCTATAGTGTTGTTTTGACTCAAGTACCAATGCCATAATACAGTATTTTCATAGTATGTGAGCAGCCAAGTGTGTTCAGTCACATCTTTAGTCCTTTTCAATACTTAAACACAGTGAAATCTTTAAATATCAAAATTAATTTCATAAGTTCAGTTATTTTCTGGCAGGTCGTTATTTTGACAAACATATCCAGTGTCAGTGTACCACGTCTTCAATTCATTCTAGCTGTTCAATGTCAGTCTTCACTTTGTTCTTTGAAAAAAACCCACTAAACAAAAGCAGATAATGGGTGTTTTGTGCTAATTATAGGTTAGCATGTTTTATGTGTAATGTAGGTCCTAGACTGAGCCCTTACTCCTGGAAGCCTTAGACAGTACATAACTTTAAACAGCAGAATTATTGCTACTTTCAGAACTTCATAGGTGAGATTTTCAAGTACTTGTATTATTTTTACTTAAGAAGTCAATCTCAAAACATGCAAACCTGAAGATGTAATCATCCTAAACAGGCATGTGAACACTATCTATGAAGTTTTAATAGATATAAAATAAATACATACTCTCCTGCGTTGAGTTATTCCTGTCAATTCTCAAGTAAAGACTTCAACAAGGCAGAAAGAAACCTGAAAACTGGCATTCTTCTTGGAACACTAGTTGATTTTTAACTGGTAAAAAGTCAGACTGTTTCTACAGCAAGAGTGCATTAGATCCAGACTTTCAGTGGCAAAACAGAGTTTTCAAGCCCTTTGGCACATTGTCCTCTTTTAATTGTTCATTTCCTCTCTACTGGTCTGTCTGCAAGAATTGAACAGATTATTATCACTCTAAAGAATTTGCTTTCCATAGAAGTTCCTCAAGCATTTGTGAGGTACAAATGCATTTGTCTATAGCAGACATAGATATGTTCAAAACCAAGCCATGTGAATAACAAAGCAAATACTTGTAAAGAGTTCCCTGACATCAGTTTAAAGTAACTTTTATAGTAACTGGAAATCATGGTTATACAAGTTGCATTTTTATTCCTTAACTGTTCTATAGAAGTGTTGCTCCAGTAGCAGTTACTGTGGTCTGGTCATCTTCCATCCTCATCCTTCATCTGCTTTTCTATCACCTCAACATTCAAAAAAAGATCTTGTAATAGTGGTTGTAATGTGTCAAAATGATAGTCCATTCCATGATTACTTATATTTCTTACATTGCTTCCTTAAAAAAAATGAGCAAACACTTGATTCTTAGTGCAAAGGAGGGATTAGTTTTCCACTTCTTAGAGCCCCTAAAATTAGGAGACGGGGTTAACAGTTACAAGAGAGCATCAGTGCCCTGGAGAGATTTTCCAGGAGGTTGGGCAGATCCAGCCTTTTCCAAGTTTTGAAGGACATGACCCACAGACTGAAGCCTTCTTTCAGTAAAGCTGGCTATGTAACAACACAGCCTTTACTATTTGCAAGAATTTTTATAACACAGCATGAAGTCTTGCTGCAGAAAGAGTTATGTGGTGATTCACTGACCAATATAAACAGCATGTGATTAGAATGAGACATTACTTTAAAAAAAAAATGAAAAAAAAAGAGAAAAGAAAAAAGAAAAACCAAAAAAACCTTCAATATTTCTTGAAAACAGAACACTCAGTATCTGCTGATTAGGCAGTTTCAGGACTTGTGGTTACATTGTTGATTCCGTCAGAGTTTACGTGTATCTAGATCTAACAATCCAGCTATAAATACAGCTCTTAGCCCTGAGGAGCAATGAACTCAAAATGATGGAAATAGGAGACAGTAATTTTCTCACTCTAAACAAATGTATTAAATATTATGGATAAATTTTTTACTAGTGAGTTTCCATATGTGCCACCCCATTCTACTCTCACATAGATTTTATTTTGCTATCTAACTCTTTTACTTTCTAGACTACCACCACAAAGTTTATATTCCCATACTGGGTGTAACAGAGACAGCACTGGTAAAACTCACTAAAGTCCTACCCTTCCTTGTGTTTCATATGTATTGCAATGTCTGAAGTGACAACATCTCTGTTGAATGCCACAGGAAGCAGATCATGAGTGGCAATCTTGGATGCTTTGGTAAAGCTAACTGCAGTGCTCTGCCTAAATTCTTTTGGATAATTACATGGCTCTGATTTGAATTTAGCCTGTTAGCTTGTGCTACAAGAGTTCTTGTTCACTTCATCCTGCCAGTCTTTTCACATTTTTCCCCTTTCAGCAGTTACTGAATTTCAGTGGTGGTTGAAACACAAATTTCTCTTTCGGGAATCAAACACACAAAGGATTGTGACAGAACAATCTAGTAAGTTGTGTCAAGCAGGATGAACATGTGTTTCTTTAAAGAATGCATCAAATATGTGTTTTTCTCATGACTTTGTGCACCCTACATTTTTACAGTTTACAATACAGCTTTACCAGGATGCCTGCTTTCTATATTTTACAGCATCACAGAATTGTAGAAAGGCTTGAATTGGAAGGGAACATTAAAGACCATCTAGTTCTAAGCCCCCTGCCATGAGCAGAGATGCCACCTACTAGATCAGATTGCTCAAAGCCACATCCAGTCTGGCCTTGAACACTTTCAGGGCTGAGGCATCCACAGACAACATAAGCACAGTAAAGAACTCAAATACTTAATAAAGCACCTGCACAGTAAAGAATTTCTTCCCAATACCTAATCTAAACTTATCCTCAGTTTAAAGCCATTCCCTCTTGCCCTATCACTACATGCTCTTGTCAAAAATCCCTCACCAGCTCTCATGTAAGCCCCCCTTACATACTGGTAGGTGCTATAGGGTGTCCCTGAAACCTTTTCTTCTCCAGGCTGAAAACCCAACTCCCCAACTCTCTCAGCCTGTCTCTATAGAAGAGGTTCTCCAGCTCTCTTTGGGCTCATTCTAACAGATCTATGCCATTCTTGTGCTGGGAACCCCGGGCTGGATGCAGGACTCGAGATGGGGTCTCACCAGAGCAGAAGGGGAGAATCACCTCCCCCGACCTCCTGGCCACCTCCTGCTTTTGATGCAGGTTAGAGTGCACGAATCAAATATTTATCCCATCAGCCTCCCCTTCCAAAATACTGAGAAAGAAGCTTATGCTGGCGCGAAAGCAGCCCGCTGCAGGTGCGCTCCCAGGCAGCGCTCCCTTCCGCAGGCAGGTGGCGGTGCGGGCGGGTCCCCTCGCGCAGCTGTTCCCGGTCCTCTCCAGGAGATGCCGCTGTGCCCCGCGGATCCTGGCCCCGCGCATCCCGGCCGGCTGCATCCCGTCTCGGCCTCTAGGCACTCGCGGGACACAGGGCGTGCTGGGCGAGGCGCCCGTGGCGAGTTGCCCGGCTGCCTCTGCAGTACTTTCTCAAGCCAGTCGGTGGATTCCTGACCGCTGGGCAGCACGGAGAAAGGTCTTCCCGTGCACAGCAAAACCGCGAACCTGAGGCATCGCCCTGGCGATTTAGAACATCGATCCTGCTCCTGACCGATGAGCTCTGGAGGTTTAAAATGACTACAGCAATCAATTGTTGTTAAAATTAATTGCTGGACCGAATCCTGCTATAGATATTGGAAGAGCATGACAGCATAAGCTTCAGAAGTGCCTTGGCGTTGCAGCACTGCACCCATGTTTAAATTTGAAAGTCAAAAAATGTATTCAAAATTAAGGTTTGCATTTCAAGGATGTTTTCTTTTTCCACTTGTCATATTCCCCATGTTAGTAACAAAGAAATAAGAAGCATGGTGCTAATTCCCGAGTCCACTGGTGGCGAACTGCAAGAAGAACTGGAACAGAGGAGAAGGAAGGATGGGAAGGTTTCATTTCCAAAATCTTCCTGTTTCCTTGTCCTTGTTCTGCAGCATTTTGCATATGACGTGAATTTAAAAGGTATTCAAAGCATCTTTCGTGCTAATTAAACCAGACAGACAGTTCCAAGTAGGCTTAACATAGACATTTGAAAGACTAACGCAGCTGTTTCTGGGAATAGATACAGCTGTCCCACAGTGACTTGTACTGAGGTGGTGATTTCTGTTTTAAGTTCAAGTGTAGGTACAGGCAAGTGCACCTTTTTCCAGAGATGATGTGAATAATTAAAATGAAATTTAAAAAAAAAAAAAAATTGATATTCCTCCACGGTGCATTTATTAATGAAGTGCAAAACTGAAGTAAAATAAGTCAGGCTATCATCATAGAATCCAGTAGGGACACCAAGAGCTTTCAGCAATCTGTATAAGCATAATATCACAACCAGCCAAGCATACTGCTTCATTTCAGGGTTAAAGTTTTCCTCATCAAGTGAATAATTTGCTAACAAAACAGAAAACAGCTGCTGAACAGAGAGTGGGCAATGCTCCAGATTGTTTTTATTATTATTTTAGTCAGCCATATATTCAGAATTACATTTTTAAATTACTTCTGGAGTACAGTTTAACAGAAAAGCCAATAGTTAAATAAAATAGAACAACTTTTATTTCTCACAATAGTCAATTAAACCATTGGCCATTAATCTAAGTTATCCTTAACTTTTGAAAATTGCCTTGCCTTGCAATGCAGCCTTCATGGGTTTAAAATAAAACAGCAAATATAGAGCTTTATTACAGATACATCTGGTAATCCTGCTCTGCCCTCAAACTCAACAAAAAACTTAATTTCTGATAGGTATCAAAATTTAATTGCCTGTTTCTTTATTACTTTATTAGGAGACAAAGATCCCATATAAATTAACTTGCCATTTTCATGGTAATAGAATATGTAACAACAAGAAATAGAACTCTAAAATACAATAGCCAAACAAGAAGGAATAAAAGTATCTTGTTTAATTATTTCTAGCATTAGTGCAAGTATTATTGCACTAGTAAATGAAATAACCAACTTTCACCATCAGTTGCCACAACACATTCTGCTTTACAAGCCCAAACCCAGCTAGGGGGATTTTCTAGTAAACATGCTAAAATTTAGTAATGCTTTTCCATTCTCACTACACTTTTCTCTTCGCTCTTGTTAAACAGTTAACCTTTGTGGGCATTATTTGCCCTGCAATCATAGAGTACCTAGAAGATTGCAAGCAAGGGGTTGTGGAGGCTCCTTCTCTGGAGATACTCAAAACCCAGCTGGATGTGATCCTGTGCAAGGGGTTCTAGGTGAATGTGATTTAGCAGGAGGTTGGTCTAGATGATCTCCAGATGATTCCCATTTTCTGGTTCCATAATTACATCACAGAGGGTCTTACAGGTCATTAGTCCTGCTCCAGGGACACATGCAGTAGATGGGATCATGGTTTCAAGCTGTTACGTGTCAGCAAATGAATATTACTGGGACAATGTGATAGCACTAAGGATTTTAAATTGTCTTTATTATTCTGCTGAGGAAAAATAATTCTACCCTCCTCTGGAAGCTGTTAAACATGTGCTGTCACTGTAACATTCTTTTCACTCTTGTGTCTGACTCCCTGACATGCTGGAGGAGGCTCTGCTGTGTTTGTAGGTCACTAAGATTGCAGGCTCAGTGATTCAGGCTCCCCCTTTTTGGGTAGGGATGGTTACAGATCCCTCCTTCCACCAATAGCATGGTTACCTATGCCCAAATTTCACCTATGCACAACTTCTGCAACAACATCCAATGCACTTAATGATTTTACAGTTTACCTAACCGGAAATCTTATCCATTCCTGCTGTCCAGCTAATTAAATCTCTTCCCTCAATAACTCTGCATTTCAATTAGAAGAAATACAGAATTTGTATTTATTGCCATGTGTCCCTCTGAAAAACAGAATTATTAAAATTCCATTTAAATAAAAAAAATCTTTCACATTATTTATGTGCCCATTATTTCTAATAATAAACAGCACAATATTGCAATAATCCAAGGTGCATTAGAATTTTCCTCTTACTACTCATGCATGAACGCTGTGCATGTGTTGAAGCCACTCAAGACCCCAGCACTATAAATAGTGCTCTATTGTTAGCGGATAAAAGATGAAACAAGTCTCCCAGCACTGGAATGCAGGACACTGTATTAAATGTTAAGCTCTGCCTGTTCTAAAAGTGAAAGGCAACATCAACTGGTAGTCTAGTCTGTGGGTAAAGACATACGGCTGGGAAGAGTTCACTCTGACTCTGCAGCTTCCTGAGACAGCAGCAGCAGCAGCTGATCTTCCTGCTTCAGCCATGGCAGAAGCTGTTATAAGACACTGGGTGGAAACTCCTGTACGCTACCAAGAGCAGTTTGCTGACCAAGAGCTGGAAGCATACAAACTGAACCACCTTTTATATGCTTTGCCAGGCCCCGCTACAGCAGCACTGAGCAACCAGAGGTGCTTCACAGAAAGCACGGCTGGGTCAGGGAAGAGTGGCCAGGAGGAGGAAAACACACGCTTTCAAGTCTTGCTGGATGTTGTGCAGTTCCGTCCGGAAGACATAATTATTCAGACTTTCGAAGGTTGGCTCCTGATTAAAGCTCAGCATGGACCCAGGATGGATGAACACGGTTTCATATCCAGAAGCTTTACCAGACAATACAAATTACCTGACGGGGTGGAGAACAAAGACTTGTCTGCACTTTTCTGCCATGATGGCATTTTGGTTGTTGAAATGAAGAACTCGGAGGGAAAGAATTAGAACCTTGTCTATAGTTATTGGTGAGATAAAAATAATTCTTAATATAACAAAATAATATCATTCATGGAATGCTGTAAAGTGTAGTAAGCATGTGGTTGTATTTATATTACAGTAAAGGAAAATCTTTGTATATGTGTTTCGGCATGCTGAGTTTATTGTTTGATGTGAATGTTAGACTGCTTGCCTCCAGCTATATATATGGTGGAAAACCAGGCTGTTTGAACAGTAGCAAACTTAGGCTAGTCTCAGCAGGAGAAAAAAAAAATCTATTTTATAACATATTGAAAATAAACTATATTTTTGAGTTAAGTAGGAGGAGTTGTATTTCTACAGAAACAAGCATTCGTCATACATAGTCATTAAAGAAGCAATAGACAAGTTGCAAGTTAGTTTTGCATTGTGGGCAATAGAAAAGTTATGGAAATTTAATTTATATGCAAAAAAAATCTGGTTTTTAATTTTTGAGCTTGAATTCTTCTCTCTGGAAAAGCACACAAACTGTAAAATATTATCAGGGAAAAAAAAAATCTCCGCTTCTACAGTTCAAGCTTTTATATAAAAAAAACCCTTGAGAGATTACTTTTTAGAAGTGTTTTGCATGTTTGAAACCATAAGGAAAGAATAATCACTGACTATATTTGCTTGAAAACACAGTAAGTAGAAATCATACTTTCTGTCAAATTAATTTGAAAGAAAACATTTAAAGACATTTTAAAAAATTGGTTTTGTTTAGCATATTCCAGTATGTTACCAACTGAAGAAAAAACTTTTGCTTACAAATGCTCAAAAGGATCAAATCCTTCTTTGTGAAACCCAGTAATAAAAAGACATTACTCTTACACAAACGCCTTTATTCTTGTGCATTTTAGGTAGTCTTGTTCAATCAGATGAGTATTTTATTCTTCATGTTACTTGACAGTTTAGGTTAAGATTCCACAACTCTGTCTTCAAAAGCAAATTCTTCTGCCTAGGTATAGTCCCACCCTCCCCATAAGAACATGAGCTCTACATAAATCTAATTTTAAGTGCAGCAATTCCTTTTACTACTGACACAGGTTTAGCTTCTGTTCCAGTGTCTCACAGTTCATATGAGTGGCAGAGATGAAAAAATATCCGCTCACTATATCTCGTATCTGGTCTTCTCAACATTAAAAAGAAAGAATGCTGTGAGTTTGTAAATACTCACACATTTGAGAAAAACTGTAGCTGCAAGTGGAACTGCCTCCTTTTACATGTACTGGAGATGAGTATGACTGCTGTGCTATGAATAGTAAAGGAATGTGGAGTCGAAAGTGCCAAGTTAAATACAGACTCTTTATCATAGCCATCTGCTGTTTGGACAAATCAAAACCATATTCAAATGAAACTGACTACAAATACAATTTTAAGAATACAAGACAAATCTGATGAATAAAACCCAGGCTCTTGCTAGTTGAAGCCAGAGTTCCTTTACTTTAAAATGAAAATGCTAAGCTTGTATGTCTGTCTACACATGTCCCTTTATTAGATTTAATTATGTCATGGTTGTTTAGACTTGAAGGTATCTGAAGCAGTCGATTTTGGAAAAATGGGTATACAATTCTTGTATTTTATTTATTACTTGTGTTAAAACTCATAAGAAATTTGTACAAGAAATGCAGAATGAAGTCTGAATTGTAAATTTCAATCATGTACAATTATTTTTTGTTTTTAATTGACCAGAAGTAATGTTTTCTAACAAACTAAACCAAATATAAAATATGTCCCTACATTTCCAATTAACCCCACACTTTTCCCTCATATTGCTTGTGTTTGATTTGTGTATTAGTTGAACATTATGCTAGCAAATCAGATCTAGATTTCTAGGTCAAGAAGCTTAATCAGCCAGGAATCTGGTAGAAGATGTAACATGGATTCAATTGTATTTTAGATCCAGGCTTGGATTTCAACTTTACACACCAACTTTATAAAAGCTTAACAAATTTAATCCCATGGTTTCCACATCACCTTATGGCACAACTGTTGGGATAGAGTTCAGTATCAGGAGTTAGCAATCTGCTTTGGTGATTTTGTTTACAGAGGATTTTGTAGATTCTATCACTTAAACTTACAGGTTATTATAAAAACTACTCAAGCTGTGATTGCAGTAATGATATTCATAGCCCTAGAGATGAGAAAGCAGTTCTAAAAACAACATAAATGATATAATTATTTCAAATTAGATCATGATTAAACTAGTGGAAACTTGTCAAGAGATTAGACCATACAGCCAAAATCATACCATCTGTTCTATATATGTTAATATGTTGGTTACACACAGGCCTGCTTATGTACACAGGTCTGCCTCACAAAACTGGATGGAGAATGTGGCATCTGACTGTCCTGTATTGTAGGTCTCTTTGCATCACTCTGTGCCCAAGTCAGTACTTTTTCACAACATCATCAGTCAGAAATCACTGGAACAGCCTGACCCAAATATGGCAGGGATGTACCCAGCCAAATTTTACCTTCTCTTGTAGCCAGAGCTTTACAAAAGCCTACATCTGTGCTCCTTGGTGAATGGTGGCCCTGGCCTGGCACTTGAGTGCTTGTGTAACCGAGGCCATGCTGGATCTGCCACTGACTTCCTGTGTTTTAGAAACAGGAACAGCAAAGAGGAAAGTGCTTCTCTCCTTTTTTTAAGTGGCAGTTCATTGCAAGATCTTGGATTAATGATTTTTACATGTTTAGCAGAACAACCTCAAAGTACTGTTTCTAAATAGTCTGGAAAGAGCTATTTTCACATATTTTATGTGGTATTTTATTTTTATAATCTGACTAAAACTGAACATCACAGAGAAAGCTGTTAATATCACTCATGGGCAGCAGACTGAGATATTTATCAACAGCAAAGGGTTTCAGAACAGCTACATCTTAAGACAGGTTTAAGACATGCTGAGGTTAAATTAGGAACTGTGAAATTGGCTGCCTATATAATTCTGGTCCAGAATACGTGATAAGCCTGTGCAAGCCTTGCAGAGCAAGTGTTATTGAGCCTTCTCCGTTCCCAACAGTGAAAGATTACCTTTGTAATTGATCAGACTGCTCCTCCAAATGGATAAAGATGATTTCATGCACAAATCAAAGCACAGTGAAAAATGCTTTCACAGAAGAAGAAAATATATCAATATCACACTAGTCTTCAAAAGCAAGGTAAAACCCATACATTTCCATAAGATTCTCATAGGCAGAAAGCCCACAAATGTCTTTGAGTTGTTGCCTTTTTATATTTTCTGCTGCATCCAGGGCATTTGAGATCCCTTACACAGTCCAATACTGATGGTGCAGTGAACCAAGGCTGATCTGACACCCACCAGTCACCCAGTAACTAGCCCTGGGCATTGGAAAAGAGGAAAGAAAACTTCTGAGGTATCATGGTGGCAACATTCCCTGCAAGAGGGTTAGGTCTCCTTACTTCATAGCCAGGAATCAAAACATTCTTTTTTATCTGTGTAACATTATAAGATTGGGTTTTAATGAAAGTAGAAATATTTCTAAAAATACTGGATGTGCTTTCTCCTATTCAGAAGAGATGCAGACCTCTGTCTTGTAACTATAGCTGGCCTCTCTCATCCAGAGATGACATCTCAGTGGCCCTACACTGTGAATACAGGGGTTAAGTCTAAAGATTTAGACCTGCACAATACATTGGAAATATCTGAGCTGCCCCACTCATGCTAACTCTGGAGCCAAAAGTACAGTCCCTGCATACCAGCTCAGCTCCAGAGAGCTTGAACTGTCTGCTGTTGTGCTCAGGCTGAAAAATCAACCCTTATTAAAAACACTTGGACAGACAGAGACAGGAGAAACATGGCATTACAGCTCAGGACTCCCCATCCAGGTTAGTGCTAGAGTGGAAGTCTCTGCTGTCTGTGCCGTGGTGGGCTGCAGTTTCACTGCAAATCCCACCAATCTCTTTAAAAAGTAACACATGGTAATACTGCTGATGCCAGTCTTTCGGGGGAAGTATGTCTAGCAGCTGCTTGCACAAATAGAATCAATGCAAATATAGTCAGTTACAGTTCCTCTGGTGCTCCTTAGTGTGTTTCCTGTGCTTTGGGCTGACCCTGATCCCAGTGATCACTCCTCATCTGCTGACAAAGCTGGCAAAGCCCAGCCCTGTGACCCAAAGCAGAAACACCAGCAGGCAGGCCCGTGCACAAAGAGGAGACATAAAACTGCAGGACCAGGGTAGGCCTTAGCACGTAGCCAGCAAAGAAGCACACCCAAGGTGTCTCAGGCAAGGATGGGGAGCAGGAAAAACACTGCAACTTGTTCAGATTATATACATATATGTGTATGTATATATAGTCATGGTTTAACCCTAGGTGGCAACTAAGTCTTATCCAGCCATTCACTCACTTCCCCGCAGTGGGTGAGAGAAGAGGAGGAGTAAGAGTGAGTGAACTCATGGGTTGAGATAGAGACAGTTTAATAGTAAAGCAAAAGCTGTGTGCACAAGCAAAGCAAAACAAGGGATTTGTTCACCACTTCCCCTGAGCAGGCAGGTGTTCAGCCATCCCCAGGACAGCAGGGCTCCATCACATGTAACAGTGACTTGGGAAGGCAAACACCATCACTCTGAAGATAATCCCCTTCCTCCTTCTTGCCCCAGCTTTATCTGCCGAGAATGTCGCTGTATGGGATGAGATATCCCTGTGATCACTTGGGGACAACTATCCCAGCTGTGTCCCCTTGTTGTGCCTTCCAGACTTCTCATTGGTGGGGTGGGATGAGGAGCAGAAAGGGCCCTGATCCTGTGTCAGCACTGCTCAGTGATAGCTAAAACATCCCTGTGTTATCAACACTATTACCAGCAAATCCAAAACACAGCCCTGTACCACCTACTGTCAAGAAAATTAATTGTCTCAAGTCAAAACCAGAAGTTACATATAAAGATTTTAAGACATAATATCTAAACCTCCTGCAAGAAATATTTGACTTTTTGGTAAAATAAGCACTTTTAGGGGCTAAGAAACACATTTAAAAACACTTAAAAAAATGTACGTTACTAATAGAAAAGGAGTACATCCATGGGCTGAACCATTGGTGTGCTAGGCTGAAAGAGTAAGTTGTCTACTATCGTAATTGCACATTCCTTCAATTTTCCCATCTATTAATTGTAAATTCCATCATGTAAGTAGAGACAGCATGTCAGAATCTCCAAAAGTTTCATTTTTTATTAGCAGAGTTGGATGACACAGAAATTAAAGTGAGAGTGCCCTATTTGAACTAGCCACCCCAAAATTTCTACAGTCAAGTCCTCATCAATTCAAACTGGTTTACTGAATCACTGTAAACTAGACAACTTGTGCCATTGTTCCTCTCGTTGGTCTGCATGGAGTTAGTTTGATGCAGCAGGACTTCCTCACTCAGGTGCCACTGTGCAGTGTCCAGGCCTGGCTGGAACCTTGTTCTCCCCCACCACTGCAGCAGCAGCATAGAGCTCATCTGGTGGCTTCTGCAGCTGATTCAGATGCCCAGATGGGATCACATGAGTAGTTCTCTCTGTGTGTCTGACTTCACACAAGAGATAAGATGGGGTCAGAGGACATTTTGGGTTCCAGTGGCAATAACTCTTTTACTATTAGTTCCACTCCTTATTTTCCAGGATATACCAGTCTCCTCTTAGCCTGGACACTGGAGTCATCTGGTCCACAGACGTCACAGCAGCACAGTGGTGTAAGGGATTCCAATGATCATAGCTATAATGAAAAATTATTGAAGAGAAATGATTTTCAGAGTGTGGTTTGACTAATAAAAATAATTCTTGTACTCTGTCTTACAAGGCAGACAGAAACTCATGAGCTACTTGCTCTGGTGACAGCTGTATGCATTTTAATAGTAGTTCAAGTATATTTTTGTGACTTTACCACAATCTTCCAAGTCCTAGTGGCATGATTAGTATGTACTGTACAAGATACACCATAAATACAGTCTCTGCCTTAATGTACATATGAAGCCTCAGGACTTGATCCTGCAATGAAACTGAGAGACTCAATATAGATTAGGAGACTTTGAGGCAAATACATAAAGAAATATGAACATTGAAACTCTTATCATAAGCAATATTTAACTTACTCCTTCTAGAAACTTCAGTCTGAAATGGTTATGGTGTGGAGACAGATAAGGTTTCCAGATTTATTTTATTCCATATTAAAAGGTCAGAAGGATCAGTGATGATCCCCAGGGTGCTCCCCTGAAGTGAATGCAAATCATCTCACTTGCTAATTTCCTCAAGAAGCCAGCTCACAATAAGTTTAAAAAAGGACATATATTTAAATAAGACATCAAATCTTTATTTAAAGATTTCAGTTGATCGAAAACTCATCACACCCCTCCATCAGTTTTTCAAGTGTTAATAACCACCATGGTCAACAAAAAGCAGGTTTTCCCTAGTGCTTTGGGATTTGCTCAGTAATATAAATTTTATTGTAAAACTAAAAATCATAGTTTGGACAGTTCTTGGGACACTCTTTTTACTATACTGCTGTTAGGAGTTAAAAATATATAGAAGTATAACACCTGCTGCTAAACACCCTTGTTAGTTACTAATAGAACACAAGGAATTTATCAACATGAAAAACTGTGAGAATATTTTTTTCACACAGAGCAGAAATAAGTATTGAATAACATTGGGTATATTTAATATCTTTCCTGTATCATCATTGGTAGTTTTGTCATCTTCATGTCATACTGATCTAAACTCTTGTTAGGATTCTATTTCTTGCTGAAAAAGTCCTGACTGTCTTTCCATTGGCCATATGATTTTTAATATACTTTTAGCTTTTGCTCATAACTATCAATGGGTATTGTTTGCTATTAACTTATTTTTTCCATTTCTACTCTTGCTCACCTTTTTATAACAATATATTTTAAATTCAGATAACTGCTTATATGAACACAGTTCTGTATTACTGGGTAATAAAACATTCTTCTAAATGCATACAGAACAACCAGCGGCAGGTTAAGACACTGTTTCATTAGGAAATTATATCTCTTAGCATTTCCATAATGGTATGGGAAGCTCAGAATGTCTCCACATTGAAATGCCTCCTAAAACAAGCATTCAATAAGGAACACCTGTCATAGTCAATTCACACCATCCATCTTTGCATGAATGCACAGCCCAGAGGAACCTTCGCCACCTCAACCTTTGGAGGCCTCCGTGTTCACCAAAAAACCAGAAAAACCCAGAAGCTAAAACAGAGAACTTGGTGTCATTTTCAATCAAGGTTCTAAGCACTCCATTTTTCCAGCTGACACAGACAAAACAAGTAATTCCTTGACTATCCCTTCTGTATTGCATATCCTCAAGCAACAACAAGAGCTGAATTTTACACCTTGAAGATAAGACAACAATCATACTTAAACGTTAACATTAATTAATGTTAATGTAAATGCCACTGCCTCCTTCTAGCAGAATGCACTGTCTCAGCTTAAACCCAAGCTCTGAGAAAATGAAAGATGCTTCAATGGTCAAAATGCCATCGAAACTGGTCTATTGCCTAAGTTAGTGAGCACTTGTCCTTGGTGTCCAGGCTGAAAGTGAGAAGTAACTCTCATAAAGTTCAACTCATGGACACATTATGTAGTGTCAAGGCTCATCTATCCTGATCAATTGATAGGTATAACTGAGGAGCTGCCAGTGACTAGTCCTTCACTCTGAGACCAGCCTCTGCCAGACTGCTCCCAGCACAGGGCCAGAGCAGCCTCAGTGTTGACATGAGCCTCTTTGGTCCAAAGAACTCAAGTCCTGTGGATTTCTAGAACCCAGAAGCATTTTTTTTTCCCCTATGATAAACCCCAGCCTTAACACAGGCACAGAGCCTGCTAAGGAGGTCCTCTCTGCAATTTCTCTGTCCTGGCTGAAGATAGAGACATCTGCATGTGGGAAATGACTGAGTGCTCAATTCCTCTTTCTTGCTGTACTATATCTTATTCATTTTATACAATGGGTTTATTGCTGGGATAACTCTGCTTTCATGCTGCATTTATATAGTACATGGATATAATGTTGGCCTCATCTGAATTTCCTCAGTAGCCATCCTCTTAACTCACAGTCTTGATTTTTATAAAATATTTTTTATCATTAAAGGTACTGAATTGAAATACATAAGACTAGGGGTCAAGGACTTGTGCAGGTTGGGCTGAAGTACAGTAGGCTCATATATCCTCTTTTGCTGTCTCAGTCTTTACACTGAGAAGGCAAATTCTGCCTGTATGCATGCCAAGGGACTGGCAGTTGACACGGGCCCATTCGTCCATAACCAGGAAAGACTCTCAGCACTGTCAGCATGTCTGTCTAGCACGTATCCACAGCATGGAAGAACTGCATGCATAATGGATTTATCTTGACAGCATCCTTAGATGGCTTTGAAACATTATCTCTTCAGACAGAAAACAGAGACAGACATGCATTCCAAGCAATATTAAAGGGAGGGGTTGAGAATATCTGAGTAACAGCCATCTATTACACAGACTAGAGCTGAGATAGCTAATACATATTGCACAGGCCAAGCAAAACCATCAGCCTTTCTGATCAATTATCTCTAATTTCCCACAGCCTAGTTTGAAAAAGAAATGCGTATTTCTGCTTAATTCATGCTCGTAATTGAAAAATACTTTGTTTTCTCCTAAATTCCACTGCATCTTTTCCTAGATTTCACTTTACAGCAGACTATAAAGTGTCTCCATTTCTCATATTTGATCTCTTAGAAACTGGGAAAAATACCACTAGAATACCATATTTGTCAAATTTATTGCATTTTCTTCACCTCTTTGCTAGGTCAAAGTTTTTACTTGCTTTTAGGTTTTTACTTTTATCAAGTGTTTAAATAATTCTGTGTTTAACATCAGTGTTTCAAATCATTTTGTGCCCTCTAGTGGCAGCCCCTCCAGGCACCATGAACTGTGACATTCTTGTTGAGAGATGATGTAAAAATGGAAGAAAAACAGTTTATTCTCCTATTAAGTGAAATTTATTATCCATCTCTATGGTTTAAAAAAAATACAGTCATCTCTAGTGATGAGGAGATGGTACCACCTGCTGCAGATATACCACAAATAGCAAAAAAAACCCAAACCAAAATCACATATGGAGTAAGCATTCCACTGAATTTCCTCTTAGAAATTATACTGGTGAAAATTGTCCTATTTGTAGCCATTTCCTTGCACAAAGTACTGCTCAGTGTGTTTCCCACTATTGTTCAGTATTCAGATGGTTTTTCCAGGGTTCATAAAGGGCTTTCATAATAAAGAAAAGGCTTAGTGTCATCAGAGCTTCATCGTCTCTCATGGAAAATCACTTTGCTTCTTTTAGTAAAAATGCAAAGTAATAGCATAGAGGAAAAGTAAGAAAATAAAGAAGGAAAGATTTGACACCTTCAAGAAAAAGGTACACAGGGTGATATAAACTTTCATTAGTTTTGAATTTTAGAGCCTTTACTCATTCACTTTTTTCCTAATTCAACACAGCAAACACATTTCCAAAAAAATGTTCCCAAGTTTTTTATTTTAAATTTCTGCACCTGATTAGCAAAAAAATCATGGTGCTTTCAAACACCTCTTTTAGCTTATATTCTCAGGGATTTTGAGAAACTTAACTCACATACAGTGAGATATCTCATAGTCATTGGTAGTCATTTGGCTTTAGTATGGCTTTCAGCTTCACTCCCCGAATTACAGTGTTTCCTTGATCCCTAGTAACATATTAAATAATAGACATTTTCATTGGTTGCCTTGAGAGGATCAGAGTAACATTCACTTTGCCTCTAAAAATTCGATTCCCAGGGAAGGTTTGATTCCTGACCAAACAAAGCATTGAGATACATCCTTTGTGCAGTTAAAATGCTCTAAGTCTCTATGTGCCATTCTCTGAAATCCTTGTCTCTCCTAGTATGAACAACAAAAACCAAAGCACAATCAATCCAGCTCCTCTACTTGGCCCTGTAGATGGTTATCAAGGGCCTAAGAAGCTGGTTCCGTCAAACACTTCTAAAATGTTTGTTAGGCTGGCTTATAATTATGCAAATTGGTTTTCTTGAGAATAACCACTGATGTTTATAAATGTTATTTATAACATCCACAATGGAGTGCCTTGAACACAGTGTTAATCAGAGTTGCCTCACTGATGGGAAAGGATGGAAAATGTCATTTGCAACCTTATTATTGTTCCAAATTCTCTTTGCAGTTTTGATCACTAGGGAAAAAACATAGCACACTTTTTCCTTTCATAATTTTGCCTTACTGGTGGCATTAGTGACCCAATTTCACATAACTTAATTTTTGTTCAATTCTTGAGCTATAACTAGAAGGCCTTAGTATCTATTTAAAAGATTTACATTTACTTAATAAATAAATACTAAGAAATTAAAAATTAAGGATGAAAAAGAAATACCGTTTTCATTAGTTTTCTAGATCTTATGCCTTCAAATTCTCCTGGTAGTACTTTTTGTCCCTGTTTGAAATGTTTGATTCTGTTCATTTGAGATACAAACAGCCAGTACTTACTAGGAAAAATCAGATCAAATGCACCGAGGGGAGCAGGGGGAAGCAGGACAGCTGCCACCTTCACTATCAGATACAAGAAAGTAAGGCAGATGCCAAGCTCAAAGTTATCCCTTTGTCCTGGTCTGGCTGTGACAGCCACAGCTCAACAGGCACTGTTGATATGACCACTTGGAGCAGCAAAATCCCATTTCTGAACCAGCTTTGCAGCTGCACAAGGCATCTTGTTGGTCACTCCAGGTTGTCCAATGAGAACAAATCTTAAATATGTCTATTTAAAACAAACCAAGCAGGTCAGCATCATGTCTAATACTGTTCATTTCATGCTAAAAAAAAAACCCCAAACAAACTATTTCAGAGAAAACAACACTAATGATTAAGGGCATTGAAATTTAGGTGAATAGAGCTAAAAAGTTCAGGAAAGGAGTTGGATCAGGTGCCATCAAATATATATATATAAAGCAATAAGTGGGTATAGAAAAGGCAAAGCAAGAGTTAATATTTTGTAGTTTAACCTGTGATGATTCACATGAATTGTCCAGATCAATGTTAGGAGTAACTTTGGAAGGAATACAAAACCCCAATCACTTATCTTGATCTGCAGCAGTCATAATTTGGGATGAAATCTAAGACCAAGGTTAAACTGATCCCTGCCTACTTCCTGTCGAGGTTTCAGTGCTTATTCTAGGTTGGCAATGTGGGTGGAGGGCAGCACAGTGGAGTGTGGGTCAGGTGCCACGGCAGGCTCTATGTGTTGCAGGAGGGAACCAGTCCTGTCTGGAAGGCACACACTGATGGTGCACTAGCTGGAGGAGTGGGACACTGATGGAGAAAGAGCTTTGGCAGTTCTAAGGGCACTGAGAGATGCTGATGCAGGGCTTGAGGAGCCAGAGGTCTGCTGGTGGATGGGTGGGTGATCATGACCAGGCCAGGTCAGGGTATTTCTACCGGCTGCCAGCTCTCTCGCAGGAGAGGATTGATGCTTCTTTCTGTAGCACTGATGTTGATATTCAGAATTGCTCTCCGGAAACTTGCTGCTGCGAATTTAGTGCTTGGGTTTGGAGATGGTGACACAGGTGATGCAACACAAACGTGTTCCACTGGGCTGGCCACCGAGGAGCTGGTTGTGTGGTGAACTATGTGCTTCTTTGGGCACTACTGGTATTGGGTAATTAAACTTCCAGACTTAAGCAATAAATTAATTTGGAGCTAACGTGCTAGACTGGGGTGAGCTGATGTATTTAAAAAACATTGAGTTGACAAGCTGAGCAACAGTAACAGAAAAGCACTGTGATAATATGTGCACTGGCTTTGGAAAAGATGAAGGTGCAAAGGAAAAAGTCAACAAAAGTAAATCCCGGGTGTGAAACACTAAAACCAGCAACAAAAGGAAGCAGGGGGTCTTGTAGCATTCCGATGAATCACGCCCAAATGAAGACAAACTATTTGACACAAAAACTTTGGAGAAGTAACATACACTCTGAACTGTGCCAGAGAAATAAGCAAGAACTGTGTATCCGTTGGGATGCTGACGGGAAAACACGAAGAATTGGGGCCCACAAACTTGCACATCTCTGAAGAACTTCTAATTGCTCGTGAAGAGGCACAAATCTTGAGAGAAACTTGTCCCCAGGGATACACAGAGAACTCAAAGATGATTAGCGGGACGCGGTCCATGGGATTAGACAACACGGGACCAAGTGCAACAGGATTTCTGCGGGGAAATGACCACGCAGGGGAGAAAAGCAGCGGGGTGGGACTGAGGCTGTTTTAGGGAATCCAGCTCCAGGGGCACGGCCACGTTCCCCACGAGCAAAAGGCCGCCGTGCCCAGCGGGGCCGCCTCTCTGGGGGCGAGGGCCCGGGGCCTGCCCTGCGGCCGAGGGCGGCCGACACCCGGGGCTCCCGGACCCCCGTTTGCCGGTGTCCCCGGTTCCCAGTACCCCGCTGTCCCCCCGCTGTCC
>VWZF01001854.1:0-26876 GCA_013396755.1 Sclerurus mexicanus | reverse complement strand
TTTTTTTGTGTTGTGCAGTTGCCTTACTGTCCAGATAAAAAACAAGGTCATATCCCTCTAGACCCGAGAAAGACTGAAAACTAAAGGCAGCCATACCAAAAACATGCTGACATCTGTGCACAGAATATTTTTACTGTGTTGTCCTGTTACGGCTTTGCTCTACTGCAGTTAGTTGAACAGCTGCTGAATGTGATTTGGAAATGTGTTTTGTGGTATGGACTGAGAAGTCTGCATGTCTGGGGTTTTGTTTAAAAATTTCTGCAACTTCCGCAAAAAAAGTCACAAAGTTTCCCTCCATGCGGGCTTTGTCTTTTTCCCGAGAATTATGAACCAAAGCCATGTAAGCCTTGCTGTTGCTTTGTCTGCATGTTAGCAGGAAAATGTGTTAACTGTTGTGCTTTTAATTGCTCTAGGATTCACATCTTTCTGCCTTCTGTCCTGAGGATGTAATACATGATCTGATTTGTGTAATTTGTGTAAAACATATGAACCATGGACTTTGGAAATATTTTCAAACTGTTTATTATCTTATTAATATTGTTAGTATTTTATGAAATGGGAATACCTTCAGTAGGAGATTTTAAAAGATTCCTTCTCCTCTGTCTCTTTCATCTTCAGTACTCAGTGTTTAAGGAATTTTCTGTGGGAAAGGAAGAATTAAAGTTCCTGCTTCAGCAGAGACAGAGGAGGGATTTGTAGGATCATGTACCACATGCCGGTTGAGGATCAGCTGGTCAGTGCTTTGTGAACATCCTTATCTGGTTTCATGTGTGCCTCGGTCCAGGTTTGAAGATTCACTGGATTGAGCACCACAGCAAAGAATCTGCCATCTTGGAAACCCCATATTTCCATCTGGACATAGTTGAGTTGAGAGCCCCACTGAGGCTGGCTTAAGTACCAAGGCAGATGTCCCTTACAAACTACAAACTACTTGTTTTATAGGTTTTATTTGGAAAACTAAGTGATCAGGGAAAAACTGGCGCTTATATGGTAGATGATGACAGAGCGGTGTCTCAAGCTTCTAAACACCCAAATACTTGTATGAATGTAGCCCTCAAACCCCCATAGGTAAATGCTTCCAAAGTGCTTGCATGAAAGTATTCTGTTGCATACAGGTGGTTTTTTGAAATGGAAGATACAAATATGTTAAACAGATATACTTGTACTCAGTCTTCTTTAGCCTCTGGCAAAACTTTTGCAGAAGAGGAATATTAAGTTCCGGAGGCTCAAAAACTAAGGTGCATTTTTGTAATTTTCTATTGCAGAACCAGTGTATCTTTCAAGAAATACTGGATGCAGTTGTTTTCATTTTGAGAAGAAGAGCAGCTTCTCAACTTCCTTTGCAATGATTGCCTTCTTTTTTATATTTTTAAGATCTACTAGTGGAAATTCCCTAGGCATTCTTGGCGAAATAATTTCTACATATTAATTGCTAGAACTTCACTCAACTGATGAGATTTTCCTTCTTCAGTAATCTTCAACATAAGTGCTCACCGCAGGCCCATGCAAGTTCAGGTTCAGAAAATCTGTGCACTTGTGAGAATTGCAGATAGCATATATTAGTACTCTAGCTCATGCTTGTCTGATTCTTGTCTTCATTTGCTGAGTGAGAGGAGAGAAGTTGGAGGCATTTTGGATTTTTCTTTCAAGTTTTTTTGAGGAATTGCTATAACTGGCCTCTTGTGATTCCTAAAAGTGAAAGAAATGCTAACTAAAATGTTGTTTCATCCCTGCTTTCCAGATTTCTTCTTTTCCTTAACATTATGATGTTAATGTTTGACAAACATCTGGTTATGATTTTTACAAACAGATCTGAGAAAGCTGTCTAAATGTTTCATAAGATGTAGGCAGCAATTCCATTTCCTCTGCATGCCAGGATTTAAGGGAATTATCTTTAAAAATACCTGAATTACCTTTTTGCTTCTTGATCACTGTTTTTGAAAAGTAAAATAAGGCAAATGGTCTCACTTACCTGAAGCAAACTGAATTCTAGACACAAACTTTAAAATATGTGCTGGATGTGCTTTTAGAATATTTTACAAAATTGTAGATGAAAAGCCTATCCAGCTGCAAATGCATCAAAATTTCAAGAATCAGAAAAATCTAAACAGTTCTGAAACCTGGAACTCTCTGTACTGTTTTCAGCTTCCCCCAAAACACAGCCCTTTAGGGGGAAGGAATGGTATGTGTGTTCATGAATAAATCATGCTGGTTAATAATGACGCATAAAATTTTATATCACAGTGTAAATGCAGTGCTTTTGTCTCATGTTTACTTTATAATCTCTTCAATTTGTTGTGCAGGCATGTTTTTTTCAACCCTGTTTTTCCTTTTATCCACCTTTGGGATTTTTTGCCCCTCTCTGTCCCTCAGATGCATATTCTTCGCGTGGGGTTCAACCCAGGTAGCTGCTGGATAAGAGCTGAGCATGTAATAATACCCACATGACCCTTACAACAGTAAAAAGAGATGGGTACATGCACTTCATCTGTATAAGGACTTTGGTGAGAAAGGATGTTCTGCTCCAGGATGACTTGTATTTTCTGCCCTGTCAGCCTCCCCATAGCTATTACAGTGATCATGTAGCATTGTCTGCTTGCTACTGCATTACCCAATATTGTCTGCCAGTATTTTAAGGTAACCTCAAGGAGGTGGAGATGTTTAGATGGCTAAAATGTGAAAGAATCTTCTCATTTAGAAACTGTATAAATTTTCAGCTTCCTTAGTGTGTGTGAAATCAGAGGACAGGAGTAAGCGAGACTAAAATTGAGCAATGGTCTTACTTAAACGAGATTAAATAGGAAGAGAAAGTAAAGGTCTTCTACACCCCCTCTAAAAGATGCATGAGTCTTTTTAAAGTACGATTCTTTTTTCTTTCTCACTCCTCCACAATCTCTATAGCTTGCTAGGGGAGCAAGGTTCATGCTGTCAGTATGTTTTTCCTTCCTGTTACCTTTTGAAACCTGATAGCCTGATACCATACACATTCAGTGACAGAGAGACATTTCATAGCTGATAAAGCACTGGTGGGTTTTTTTTTCAAAGCCAGATGGTAGCTGAGGAAGAGTGTAATTGTTCCTCCTGTGGGAGAAACTACATGTGTTACTGCAGACCAGAAAGTCTGTGCATTCCACTCTCTTAGTGCCAACAGGCTAGAGAAGTTTCAGTCAGAGCTCTCACCTGTACCTTTGACCACAGGCAGTAAGGCCCCGTCTACTGGGAGAGTCCTGTGGGCAGCTAGGTAGTAGCAGAGCAACGTAGACATTAAAGAATTAAAAATTATATTGTAGGAAGTAATATTGTTTCAGAAACTATGTAATACCTTTTGAGTTTAAAATACATGAAGAATTTAGATAGTGAGATGGTTCTCTTGAAGATCAGAGTGCTCCTGATCTGGCTGAAAGGGCTTTCATCCAAAAATGGGAAATAAGAATTGAAACTTATTCCATCCAAACAGGAAAGACAAAAATTGGTAGAATGACAACAGAAAGAAGCTCCCAGAGTTATTCCAGTTCTTTGTTAGCACATTATCAAACACAGGCTGTCTGACTTTTTTTATTCTGCAAGTCACCTTTGAAACAAGGACATGTTTTCAGCCTTTCCAGTGTCTTTCCATGACTTCATTGTTAGACTTTGTTTGAACAGTTAAAGTGCCAAGTTAATGTGTACAGATTGTATAAACTTATCCAGCTGGTACCTTACGTATTTTAAATTGGCTGGTTCAAGTAGCACAGAATTTGAAAATTCTAAGTTAAAAGAAAAAAAGAATTACATTTGGCTGAACCCCTGAAACATGAGTCTTATCAGCAGACTAAAGCAAACAAATGGCACATGCTTTCTGTGCAGTCTAGTTTGTTTGTTTCTTTCTTCAAGTCTGTGAGGATTTAAATAAAATAATTTAAAAAAACCCCAACAAATTAAACAATCTGTTCAGTTCTTGCCAGTGACTTTGGGTTGTTATTGTAGCAGAGCAGGAAAAAGTGTGATGTTTTCAGTCTTTGTTTTAAGTGAGTACAGGTCATGGCTGGACAACTTCTGTAAGTGTGATGAACTGAACTACCCTTTTCATGTCTACATGCACTTCATTCATTAACAATGTGAAAAGCAGATTCACCCTGTGATTCAGAGTTTACATTTGTACTGGTTTAAAGGTAAACCAGCAGGAGAAACGAAACCAACTCCAAAAGAGATTGCAAGTCAGAATTACAATTTAATAAAAAGATCACAACAGGTACAAATGCAGAGGAAAAATCTGTTTGACCCACAAAAAACAGATGTCCAACCCAGCACTCTGGGACATGAACAGAATGGAGCTCACCAGCCCCTGTGCTAAGCACCATGTGGCCCCCCCTTTAGTACAAAGTAAAAGGAAAGAGAAAGCCTGTTGCTGAGGATGATGCTCACAGTCTGGTCAAGAGTGGCAGTTGAAGTGCTGTTAAGGTCCTGGTCCTCCCCTGGATCCCACAAGTGGTCCCAGAAGTCCCAAACCCCCAGGATTATGTATGCTTGTGCTCCGATGGGAGTGCCCAGTACCTCCTCCAGGGTGAGGAGTTTCACAATGGTTGATCTACACTGTGAGTCATGGGATGCTCCTTGATGGCCCATTGGCAGACATGACCCCTCAGGCTGGGTGTGAAGGTGCTAAGGACTCCCCTTCCGGAGGGGAGTTATCACCCCTAAGTCTTTGGTGTGAAGACAGGAAAACTTCCTTATCTCACAGAGTTCCCAAACACCCAGCTTGTAGCCTGAGTGGCCAGGTGTGCCCTGGGCAGCTGCTGCAAATGATCAATTGTTAGCAGTTCGTGAGGAAATGACATAGAGGGTGTAGAATTCAAAAAAAAATTAGAATCTTTATGATTTTGAATCTTTATATGTGTGAATAGCTGTGCCAGCTAACCTGGCAGTATACTGAAGAAACATGTCTTTTATATAATATGAATTTAGCAGTATATTATTGTAATGTTCATATGCTCTGCTTTTGTATTATATAACATTTTTTAATTGGTTCCACTAATTATGGTTTACCTTAAATATTTTTTTATTCAACAAGAATTGTACTCCTCTGTGTTGTTACACAGAAACTGCAGCATTCAAGTTTCTAAGAGAGGGCAATTAAAGAATGCTAGCAAAAAGTGAGCCAGTATCTGCATTTCATTTGGATCTTGACTTTTTTCACATGAACTTAGGTTAAACTGTCTATGCATGTTGAATTTGCTCATCTTAGGAGAGTAGTGGAGCTAAGCAGATAATTATGGAGAAGCAAAGACCATAAATTGTGCTCATTCTTTGCTTCCCTTTGAGCCTTACCAGAGAACAACATCCAAATGCAGATGTTTCATTGTGCCCCAATAAAGAAGTGATGTAAGAGTCATGGGAACCTGCATTTATACTTGCTTCTCTTGGTAATGGTGTATGGATGTTGATATGCACTGTTACCTGTCTCCCCTGTTCACCCACATCCCATGAATCTTAAAAAAAACCTGAAAGAAGTCACCATTTAATATAATGATGCTTACATACATTTTGAAGAGGAGGAGGAGATATTTCTACTGAAAATTAATTTCTATCATGCATGCATAGCATCATTTATGATGTTTGTTGTCTTGAAGTCATCATTATGAACAGGGCATTTATGAAAGCTGTTAAGTCTGTAGCATCTTTCTAGCAAAAAAGAATATTCTTAGCATCCTAACTGGGCAAAATTAGTGTTCAGAACCTGTGATGACCGAACTGTAATAGACCAATTCCTGTTCTGGAAAAGAGACTTATGTCTTAAAAGCTTGTTTGATGCCCCATTTAGATGTAAACTAGTACTAAAAAAATGATTGAAATGTTTCATTTTGGTACTTCTGCAAACTGCAACTGCTTAAATTTTCAAGTGTCTTCCTGAAGAACATGACTTGCTTTCTAATGGACAAATGTACTACATTTCAAGCGAGTAGCCTAGTTTATGTTTCACTCTTTTCTGTCCCCCCAGTCTGCACTGTTAGCTGAAGCCATACTAAAGAAAAGGTCGTTAAATGGTACATGTGAGTGCCAAGAAGTACAGAGTGCCTTAGCACTGGGCAAAACAATTAGTTAGTGCTTGACTCTCAGGCTGTGGTGCAAAATGCTACTTTTGTGATTGGAGACAGCAATATACATAGTTTAAATGGATTTTAAGATCAAATTATTCCTGGCAGGCCTCCTTTCAGACATCACTGTAGGTACTTTTAAAGTCAAGACTGCTCAGGAACACAGCTTAAACATGCTTTACTGGCTAAAATAAGGTCACTTGTTTGCTTAAAACACTGTTGGTGTAAAATACATCAAAAAATAACATTAGTTTTAAATCACTGCGTTCAAGATTTGAATGGAAAACTTGCATCTCATTTTGAACGGTTTTTTTATTTGTAGTTACCTAACACTGCGGGGTTCTTTTAATTTTATTAATGGCGTTTGTGGGGCAGTAAATGCAATAAACTGGTAATTCTGTAATGTTTCTTTCATTCATTTTACCATTGTGCTCTCATCTCCTATTGTCAACTGTTTCAAAGGCAACCTGGCATGTGCTCATATAGCAGTATTGTGTAGCATGGCCCAGCAAAATATTTGTACTGTAGGTGCTGGACATCAAAGCTTGTAGATTCCACTGAGGGACTCTGAAACTGAAGTGCACATTGACAGTGTGGTAATTTAAATATCTGTCAGTAGTGTGATCATTTTGGAGCCTCTAGCCATGCACAGGTATGATTACAGTCCTTGTAGGTTTGAATAAATAAATTGGCCATGTGTGTTCTTCCTATTTGTGTGTGCACTAACTGGCAGATGTAGGCTCAATGAGTCTGATCAGGTCTTAATAATCACATTATTTAAAATTTTTAAAAATATTAGACATTTATAGTGTTCATTAACCCTGGCAGTTCTGTAAAATTGACATTTGAGACTGTGCATTCTAACATCGTTAATCAGTTATATATTAATTAAATCAATTTATATGTTAAGGCCATCACAAGAAGTTACAGTTAATTAAGTTGCTGAAATCTCTAGCAAAAACTGTTTTATTTGTGTGTGATCTCTGAATTGTGTAGATTAAAAAGTGACTTCATTGTGAACTGACGAATGCATTGCTGAGCATCAGCTTGCAATGACTTTTGCAACAGGGTAACTGGAAGAACAAATAATTCTGTCTGATGTTAATAATCCTGCAGTCAGTTAGTGTTAACCTAGATGTCAGCACAGTACTTTAATTTATGAGCCTAGATTTACAGGATAGTATTATGTTATTCTGGGCTTTTTTTGAGCAATGGGCAACAATAAAATAAACCTCAGTTTTTAAACTATTGTTGGGCTGCAAATTCTAAAAGCATTATAGCCATTTTGATGTATCTACAAAACCCCTGTAATGCTAAAGTAATTGCAGTTTGATGTGTTTGATTTGGTATTTCTAACATTTTGCTGTGGAAAAGAGAGCATTGTTAAAGTGGTTTTGCACCCTTAAGGAGAAAAATAGCGTCTCTGAATTTGAAAGACTGGGTTTGAAAACTCCATTGTGTTGGCACTTACCGAAAGAGCAAGTGGCTTCAGAATTTGCCTTTGGAGTTGAAGATCACTTGCCTTTTTTCAGTGTAAAACCAGATTTTAAAGGAGCATCTCATTCCAACATTAGTAACTAATGGTGCTTTCTTCCTGTGACATTTCTTTTATACAGTTCAGTGTCTACTGAAAAAATCTGGTTTTAATTTCAGGCAAATTCCTATTATGCTTCTTTCCATTATAAATCTTGGCCAGAAAACGTAAAGAATTTGCAGAATCTTAATGTAGGCTTCTTTTGTTAATCAGTGCTCAGACCATTCTTAAGAAAATAATCTGTCAGTAGGAAAATCTCTGTTCTGTTACACACTATTTCACTTCGAATTGAGAGAGGGAAGTTTGGGGGCTTTTTTTGGAGTAGGATTTCACATTTTGTGTAACCTCATGCAATACTTCTGAAACTTCTCTAGTGTTAGAACTTATGATTGTGTAGCCCTGGGCTGAGCTGGATGACATAGCTAGGCTATTGTTAAAAGTAAGCCTTCATCTCTCTCCTCTCCAGGCCAATTGAATTTTTTTATTAAATTAGTAATTTGAGACATCTCGTAACAACATCTTTGCTAGATCTGGAGTCAGAAGGACAACCATGTAGACCAACTTGTTCTGGCAGCGGTCTGTTGTTTCCCTGCACGTGACCTACCCAGGGTTTGCCTTTTCAAATCTTTAAGCAGAGAACTGTAGTTAAATGATCTTATTGTTATGTGAGTAAAAAGAATTTCCAGTTACATTAAACGAGTTTGCATCCTTTTATGAAAACAGCATCATGAACATGTTTTTTCCCCTTCCCATTAGAGATGTTCAGGTTAGAACAGTGTCTTGTAATGAAAGTAAAGCAAAGGGAATTAGTAGACAAGTTCAAAGCTCTCCCTTCATAGTGCACTTTGGAGGACACATCACGCATACTATTGGATCATTTAGTATGATGGACAACTGAATGGTGTGGAAATGTAAGTTGTTCTACTTTCTAGTAAGTGATTGTAGCTTACTGATAGTAGAAAACTAAACATTGTTGCACAGGTAATTTTATTTGCACAGGATTTCTGAGGCACAGCTGCTGAGTGATTTTCTTTGTCAAACTTGTGTGTTTCTTAAGATCACAGTGTCTTCTGACCCTAACTGCCCTGCCCTGTGAGGGAACCGTCTTCTTTCTGTCACACCAGGTAAAGCCTGTTGGCTGTACTCATAGCAGGTACTGCTGCTCTGTGACTCCTGATCGTGTGTGCTGGCAGGCACAGGGCAGGCCTGCCTTCTCCTGAGGCTGAGGAGTTGAATGAAGAGAAGTCTTGATTGCAGTCTGCAAGAGCTAAATGACAAAACTTTTGCCTTCTGGTCACATAGCAGGCTGCAGCTTGGATGTGTGTCATGTCCACAGCAAGCAAGAACCAGTGTGGGTCTGGTTGCTGGCAGGGTGCTCATGGAAAGTGGAGCACTTGGGGACATGTATACGTCAGCATGGGTTTACAGTACACATGTACTTACTGTGCTGAGGAAGAGTGTATGGATCCAAACCCACCCCTAGCTGAATCACCACCACAAATCTCAAAGCATTTATTACTGTAAAACTGGAGGCGATGTGCAGATATATTGTTTGACTCAAACCTGAGTTCTCTTAGGTTCAGGATTTTATTTTTTATCTGTTTTCTGAATGTATGTGACTCTTCCTACCTCATTGCAACTTCATGTTTGCATGAGCAGCTTACTGACTCAGTTCTTTTTTTCCTCGTAACTCCTCAATACCCATATAAGTTGCTGTTTGTATCCTGTGTTTTATGCTTGAAAGTATTTACTTCTTTGAGGAACTCTACATTGTCCCTGTTTTCTTGGCTGCTAGCACAATACAATAACACAAAACACTAGCACAGATTTTGCTATCACAAATGTCCCTTCTTAAATATGTTTATATCATCTTGTGTTGTTGGCTAATCTCATACTTCAAAACAAGCACTGAAATGTGAATTTCTCTTAAGCCCTTAGCTGCATTCAGTGAGCATCATCCTCTGTTTAACGTAAGGCTTTGGGCAGTGAAAAACAGCATTCACATGTACTTTTCCTCACCTTTAAAAACAGAAATAGATGTGGCACAGCTTTTTGCAGCATCTTTGATCCAGGCCCTCTTTGCTGTTTGAAAGTTAGTCCTGATCACTGCAACATGACTCCTGACAGAAGGTCTTTTGCTTAGATCAGAAGCTTCAAATGCACAGACAAGACTTTACACAATCTGTACATCTGGATCTGAAAAAACACCACGAATTTATTTTTATGTATTCCATCCCTCTGGGAACAGTACATTGGTGGACATTTATCCCAGGCATGTACTCAGCAGGAGACTTCCCTGAGTTAATATGCATTAGAGGTGGATCCTTTTGTTTCTTTTTCCTAAAATGTGTTTTAGCCTTTTCTGGGACTGCCATAATTCTGCTTTTTTAAAAAAAAAAAAAAAATCTTGCTTTTTTAGATTATCCAAACCAATAGTAGGTATTCACATAATTAAAATCAGAAACCAGGAGAAATTTCTGCAGGTGTCCTTTTAGACTAGGGGACCTTGCTAACCTCAGCAGCCTGTGAGGGTGACAGTAGGAGCTGTGAGATGCTGGATTAGGTGTCATGGACTGATTGGTAAGGATGAAAGTGGTGGCGTTCATGGTGTATAGCCTGGTGTGCAGCAGGTCAGGAGTTGTGAGCTGGGAGTCATAAGAGGCTACCATCCCCTACTGAGGCATTTCTGCACAAGACCCGTCTTTTCAAGAGGGATAGCATACAAGGAGCATCCTGTCCCCAATTCCCTCACCCTGTTTTTCTCTTCCTATTCACCATTAAAAACCTGCATGCATCATTGAGCCCTGCACATCAATGAATCTCTGTTCCAGCTCAGAGTTTTGTTAACACAGATTAAAATACAGGAAAAGTAGGTTATGGAAACGTGTTTGGAGAAAATTTGAGTGTGTTTTGTTACTAAGGCTGCTGGCAAAGCCATGTAAACTCATAACACTTTTTTCCTGTGATTTGCTAAACTAAGTCTTGCAAACTTCAGTAGATGTTGACCAACTTAAAAATTACATTTGAAAACAAACTATTATTTGCTTTTTAAAATAAAGCACATGGGTGCTTCTTTTCCCAAGTGTTCAGGGAGGATTCTTTGATTGTCCTAAAATAAACTGAAATTTTCCCTCTATTAAGTTAATTTTAAGATTGTTTTACTAATGATTCAACACTTCATTTGAAGGCATTTCAAAAAAATCCAAATTTATACTTAAGTACATATACCAGCTTTGTCATATCTTACTGATGTCTACTTGTAATGTCTCCAGGTTTTAAACGAAATTGCACTACAAGACCAGTATGAATCCATATGCATTAAAAGAGCAGTGTTAATGACTGTAGCTTTTCCCATTGGATTCCTTCCCTAATTATAAATCTTTCCCCTTTTTAACACCAAAAAATGCATAATACATCTAGGCTGGAGGGCTTTAGTGTTTGGTAATATATGGTTTTTGTTCATGTAAAATAATTCGAAGATTATACATGATCCAGAACTTAATTATTCAGATGATGATGCTGTAAATTTCAGTATTTTTCTTCCATTTTGGTCATTCTAGAAATAACATCTAAAGCTGTTTCCCACATCAAAACTGAAGAGTTGTCATATTTATTTAACCAGCTCCATCTGGGTTCCAGTAAGTCCAGTAAATTTCAGTTTTTCACAGCCACGCATGGATTCCTGTCGTGCCCACAGAGCACAGAAAAAGTTTTTGCTAAGCCTAGTTAAGTTTGTTAAAAACAGCATTCTTTTTGCAGGAGAAGGGATTAAAGGTTTTCCGGATCATGGCCTAACTCAGATTCCTCACTCCTGAAAGGAAAAAATACAGATCTTCTGGCATGGTCCCACTACTGGCACCACTGCATATGAAAGAGGTTTTTCATTGGTGCTTTTTGGGCCAGGCTGAGGATGATGAGCTGAAGCAGCCAGTGCCAACATTTTAGCCACCACAGCAGCACGCCACAGGAGCCAGGAAGGTGTGGAACCCTACCACCACCTTGAAGCCCCCACACACAGACACTGCCCTTGGCCTTCAGCCAGTTCTTTGGCACACCACATTCTGCATGTGGCCTCTGCCACTCGAATATAAGTGTTCTCAGCCATGCAGCCTATGGTCTGTGCTTTCCTTGTTAATAAACCTCCCTTCCACAGTTTAAAAATGGAAAGGAAAATTGTTTGTGTGGTCTTTTCTGCAACTGCATCATACAAGAGGGGAATTTGTTGTGCTCACAACAGAGAGCTCATACCAGGGCTGCAAACAGGAGATGCCATGTACAGCATAGTCCAAATGCAAGCTAAGCAGAAAAACATGATTTTAGAGTAGAGAAGTACTGATAACAGTGAAAGTATTTTCTGAGTGTTTGCAATTAAAAACATTCTACCCCCTCCCCCACTCCCGCAACAGTTAAGAAGCCATTGTTTGAGGTTGAATGGAGAAAAGTCATGCAGGCTTCTCTGATTGTACAAATTCCACATTTTATTATAATGCAACACATAGTGCCCAAGGCTGCGAAATCATCTGCTATTTTAACTTACTTCTAGTAAGAGCGTACCATAACCTTCCATCATGCCTGCCTGCCTGGTGTGGGGTTGGAGATGGACAGGGAATGAGCCACAGCAGGCAGAGGAACGTGAGGAGCACCTGAAAAAAACGTAGCAAGCAGCAGTGCTCCTGAGCCACCTCCCAGCCTGCTGTGTGTGCAACAAACCCAGGCGCATCCATGCACAGGCATCCAGATCTGAATTGCAGTGATGTGTCGGGACGCTGGCAGGGGGCACATTGGAAATGGTTTTCAAACAGGCACAGGAAGGCAAGGACAGAAGTTACCATTGCTGCTCACGGACTGCATTTTCACTGTTTAAGTGTGTGCGGGTTCAAGCTGAAAAGAAGACAAAGTGAAGGTTGTCCCCCTGGAATTTATAGGCAGAGAGATTTCTCTGTTAGTTTGCTGGCAAATGTCACTCCAGGAGGTACAGAAAAGCTCTTCTTCAAGCCAGGAAGGGAGCCCTGTCTATGAATTGTAGTCCCATGCAAGAAGTATACTCTGAAAGTTAAGAAATAACAAATATTTAAAATAACAAGCATCTAGTGAGAAGATTAAAGCTGGACTGATCTGATTGGTTTTAGTTATATAAATAAAAAACATTTGTAATATTTAAGGCAAAGAGGTTATGTGTGGGAAAACATGGCTGTGTGGGAAAATGAGTCCAAGAGTATAAATGTCTTAAGACATATCTTGATATTCTGTCATTTTATGCGTCTGCTTTGGGTAGGTCTGTTTTGGGTGATAATTTTGCTTTTGTAGTATGCGTGTGCTTTAATTAGCTGTTTGGAGAAGGAGGACTGTCAGTTCCTTAACTCTGTTTTTCTACTAGCTTTTACAACACTGTGTAATGTCTACCTGGGCATCTGTGACTTTGAAAGAAACTTTCAGATTCTCTAGTATTCAATAATTAATTTTGGAGTATCTGTAGTGTAAAAGTGAAAATGTGTGTTGTCAAGATTTTGTGTATTAAGATCTGCTTTTGACATTTCACAAGGATTGGGAAAAGTGATATTTCACAAAGTCCAGTTTTTTAATGAGGTTGTTTTTCTGCATTTTATTTGGGCTTAATTGATCTGATAAGTTTTCTATTGCATTCACTTATTCCCACTACTGGTATATTTAGCAGTTATTCTCTGAAGGACACCACCTGATTTTTAAGGTTGTAAAATAGGTGTGGTTTACTAATTCTTGAATGCTTGAGCTTAAAAACTGTTGTATTTTATTTTTTAAACATGATTCAGCCATCTGTGATTTTTTCTTACATGGAAAAGCTTTTATTTCTTTTCATTCACATGTAGGTGTACATATAAATACATTGAGAATAAGCCCTATACAAATCCTTGTTGAAGTTCAGTCCGGTCTGTGTGGTCCTCACAGTTGAACTATTTTATTTTGTTCTTTACACAGGAGCCCTTACCAAAGTAAAGGAGAGTAAGCGGCACGTGGAAGAGGGAAAGATGGAGCTCCAAAAAGCTGAAGGCATTCAAGAACGCTGTAACATTATTTCTTTTGCAACCCTCGCAGAAATTAATCATTTCCACAAAATTCGTGTGAGGGACTTTAAATCACAAATGCAGCATTTCTTGCAACAGCAAATACTCTTTTTTCAAAAAGTGACACAAAAGCTAGAAGAAGCTCTTCACAAGTATGACAGTGTTTAGTCTCTGAGTTGTGTACTTCCCTCAGCATGAACGTGACCCAGGCAGCAGAGCAGATGCTGCTGAAGATCTGTTGCCAGTGGTAGATGGCGGTACAAGGATGGGTTTGTGCTCACCTGGAACCCCGGTTTAATCTCCGATTATGTAGAAATGAAAACAGTTATAGGGCTATGTAGTAGAAACAGTACCACGCATTGTAACTAAATTATACTGTCTATGCCTACACTACCATTGTAACTTTTTTGAAACAATGAGCATATTATTTGCCTTATTGCTTTTTGAAATATGATATTTTAGTGCGTACTTTGTAGACCTCAAAACCCTTTGGGTCTTTAAGGAAGTTGGCTAGATAAAAGCCAGCTTCAGATGCCTTTTTACTTTCCTAGATTTGGATTTCCTAAATTCAAACAATTCTCTGTTTACAGACTCCTGCTAGAGCAGCTATGTGATTCTGTGCCTTTAGACTCTATTTTTACTTTTCCAGTAAGTCACATTTTTATGATCAAATGAATGAAGTGTTGATGCCTATGACAGGAACTGATTATGAAACCTCACATTGACTGGAAAAAAATCAGCTGCCATCCAGTTTGCATAGCAAGTACTGTCTTATGACAAGTGTTGGCTCAAAAGGGAGAACTTAAATTTATTCACACTTTCCCTGAAAATGGAGACTACTTGTTACATATACTAGGATGTTAAGCACAATACAGCATTACTGTGAGTGAAAATTTGAAGAGCTAGCCTAATAAAAATTACTTTTATCAAGGGGATATTAATGCAAGCTATGTGGCTGCAACATTTTTTTTAAGTTTTAAATGATTTGTTCATTGTTCAGTTGCTGATTCAGTTTAACTTAGACTTGCATCTACATTGCTAGTTGTCTGAGTTGAAACTCCACTGTGATTTGTTAGTTTACTAAGTTAAAAGTTTTTGGGGATGTTCAGTAATATAAACGATCTGAAATAAGTCTTGGCTGAACTGACTTGGAAAACAGGTGGCATTTTTATGTTTTTAACACTCAAGAATTAACAATTGTCTTAATTTTTGTATAAATATTTTGACAAGCAGGGTGCATTTATATATATATATATGTAAACACTATCTTTTAAAGAGTTTTATGGCTTATTTCGCTTGAATTAAGTCTCAAGTTTGTATTTCTTACCTATTGGTTTCCTTCTTATAGGTCAGTATGAAAGAGGGTTTTTATTTATCCTATCTTTTTTCTCCTGAACAAAAATAACAAAACCTTTCAAGGAAGCAAAATGTTTACTTTTTTGTTTTAAATTGAGTTAATAAAAGATGGTTTAAACAAATGGAAGCCTGGACAAGGAAGTAGCGCAGCAGTTACATTTACATACAAATCATTCCTCACCTATGCAGCAGAAATGGGCATATCTTTCACTCAATTATGTGAGTTTCTGTAGTTTAACCCCATACCTCTATTTCAGAGGAATGAAAGTAAGAATGTAGTTTTAGTTCTCAGATGCATCCACAAATGCTTGGACATGGCTGTTTTGTGGAAGTTGTGTTTGGCAATGCTTCTAGTACATACAGAAAGCAGTAAAATACAGAATAATGAAGAGGGGGAAAGCCAGTATTTGTAAAAGAAAGGACAATCAGTGAGGAAAGACTCCATTTCCAGCCTGTTGAATCAGCACTGCAAGCAAAGTTGACCATAAAATAAGGACCATAGTCATAGGGCTAACTTACTCTTTACCTTCCTCATGGTGTCTTGTTCTACACTGAAAACTCACCACTTCCCCTAACTTCTGCTCTTCCCAGCAGAACTCCTGCTTCCCCATATGTTGTTCCATTACGTGACGTCATGGTGAGCTATGTTTCAGCTGAGTTCCACGGCTTATGTTTGCTTAAGCCAGATACTGTTTTATTAAGTTTTTACAGTAATTAGATCAGACTACAATCAGATTGATTCTACACAGAAGTATTAAGACCTGCTCACAAATTGATCTTGGTCCAGTTGAGGTATTTTAGGAGGTTTATATTAATGACATGTACGTGTCCAGGAGGAAATTAAGCTGTGATATGTATTCATACAACATTATCAGACAGGTACAGTTTTCCCTAATAAACTGTCATGGCCTTCACCTTCCTTTCTCATTTGTGAATTTTTTGGGCAGAGCAAAATTGGGGGTTCTAATTGGTTAAATTAGTACCAGGAAATCTTGACTGGAATCCTGGATCTGAATTGTTGCAGAATTCAGAAAGGTTCAGATCTGTATCCATATTAGCATCTTCCTCTTTTCCTCACCCATTTTAGTGTTGAGTTAAACTGACTGATGGGTGAGGTACAGAGGGTTATAGTAAATGGGGTTACATCCAGCTGGCAACCGGTCACCAATGGGATTCCACAGGNTTCCATTACGTGACGTCATGGTGAGCTATGTTTCAGCTGAGTTCCACGGCTTATGTTTGCTTAAGCCAGATACTGTTTTATTAAGTTTTTACAGTAATTAGATCAGACTACAATCAGATTGATTCTACACAGAAGTATTAAGACCTGCTCACAAATTGATCTTGGTCCAGTTGAGGTATTTTAGGAGGTTTATATTAATGACATGTACGTGTCCAGGAGGAAATTAAGCTGTGATATGTATTCATACAACATTATCAGACAGGTACAGTTTTCCCTAATAAACTGTCATGGCCTTCACCTTCCTTTCTCATTTGTGAATTTTTTGGGCAGAGCAAAATTGGGGGTTCTAATTGGTTAAATTAGTACCAGGAAATCTTGACTGGAATCCTGGATCTGAATTGTTGCAGAATTCAGAAAGGTTCAGATCTGTATCCATATTAGCATCTTCCTCTTTTCCTCACCCATTTTAGTGTTGAGTTAAACTGACTGATGGGTGAGGTACAGAGGGTTATAGTAAATGGGGTTACATCCAGCTGGCAACCGGTCACCAATGGGATTCCACAGGGCTCCATCTTAGGCCCAGTTCTTCTCAATGTCTTCATAAACCACTTGGACCCAGGGACTTAAAGGAATATTAAGTAAGTTTGATGATGATACTTAATTGGGAGTAGGTGTTGACTCCCTTAAAGGCAGAAGAGCCCCACAGAAAACCATGGACAAATCAGAGACAGTNGGAGGTTTAGGTTAGATATTAGCAAAAGGTTTTTCATCCAAAGGGTATGGGAACAGGCTCCCCAGGGAAGTGGTCACAGGACCAAGCCTGTCTGAGTTCAAGAACAATGCTCCCAGGCACATGGTGTGATTCTTTGGGTATCCTGGGCAGGACCAGGAGGTGGACTCAATGATCCTGATGGGTCCCTTCCAACTAAGCATATTGAATGATTTTATAATGTAGGGCGCCTGAACTCCATAAATGCTTGCTGCACTTTATAAGAACTACAGTATTCATTTTATTTGGAACACATATGACACTGACCACTTAGGACTGACTGACCACTGAGTGGTGTGATCTGAGATCCAGATATACGCTACAGTTACATGAAGCATGTTGTGTGGGACTTTGGAAGCACCAAAGGAAATCTAACAATTTAAATAAATGTGGGAGAAAGCAGACTTGCTCTGTAGCATAATGTTAAATGCCATTGCTTTGTGCAATTCATGTAATTTGGTTTTGATGCATCACAATTTTTGCAGTGATATGTTGTAAATATCTGGTATACATGTGCAGAGCTGGAGAGGCTGAATTGATAGCTGCAAGAAGATCCACTGACGTATTGGTTTCTGTTAAAGTGCTGAGTTCTATGAAAACTGGAATGAACCCATCAGAGGAATGTATGGACTTAGAATCACCAACTAATGAAGTATGAATAATGTTTGTTTTCACATTGTAGGGTTTATATTTACAAATTAGCAAGTGCTAAAATTATTAGATCAGTTAGATTCTAGCCCTTTTGTGATACTTACTGAAGACAGTTGCCTCTTGATAATTTGTGCATATTTTCTAGATTCTCTGTACCTGTTTCAGGGTCCAGTTGTAGGGTGCTCTTGATTTAGAAGTGTTGTAAGACCCAGCTTAGAGAGATCAATAGATGAATTTTGTGGTCATGAAACATTCAGGAGAAGCACCAACAAAACCTGGAAAAAAAAAAAAAAGGAAAGAATAGGTTGTGAATAAAATTGGTTTGTTTTTAGAAAATGTTAATCAGCTGCCTACACTGAAAAGGTCTGTATTGCTTTGTGATACACAGATATCTTTTTGATGAATTGTAAGACTTTGTTTGCAGTATCTTACTTTTTGCCAGACCGTCACTATTTCAGCTAACATCTTCCATGCTGGTGGTTTGCTCCAGCCTGAATTCTTCTGGGAAGCTTAAATGAAAGTTGTTCAGCTATTTCTCAGAAGGAAATCATAGAAATTTAAAAAAAGGAGTTTATTTTTAAATTTTCTAAACAATTTGGCTGGAAATCTTTAGTTCTTTCCTACTTTGGAAGACAATTTGAAATTTGGCAGACTTAGATATGCTTTCTGCACTGCCTGTGAAAATTGGTCCGAATATTTCCAAGTTAAACTGAAGTCTCTCCAGGCTCGGCTCTGCTCAAATTTGATAGATTTTCTGTAACTCTCCTTGGCTCCAGACAATCTTGATTCTAACATCTGTCATCAGCAGGTGACTTTCTCTGGAATTGTTTTTCCCATCATTCAGAAGGGGATGAACCTCTCAGACCAGAAGCTGAGCAAAGAAGCTGTCAGTAGGTTCTGACATGGCAGGTCTTTCAGCCAGGCCATGAGAGGAGAGGAGCAGCAGTCTGGAACACAAGTTTGATGTGTCTGGCAGCTACAACAAGGTGGATATCAGAGATAGTTGGAGAGGAACACAAAAGATCAGGAAATGGTTAGGACAGAAAGCCTTGTGACTACAAAAGCCTGTTTCTCCAGTTCCTAATTGTACCTTGCTTCCAAAGCATCTATGTCATTTTGCTATTACTAAATAGCCATAATGAGCAGGCACAAAATGAGTAACTAATTCTTCTGGTGGTGAGGACAGTAACATTTTCTTTCCATCACTAGAAGCTGCTGTCTTTGCTCGATGGTCAAAGGTCTAATGGCAGTTGAAAACTGTTGATGAACTGTAGATTTTGGTGCTAAATTAGATGCCATAATGCAGACTATCAGGCAGCACAGTGGGTGTCAATATGGCTCTGTGTGTTCTATTATATGTTTTTTTCTTGGGAAGAGATCAATTTAGGAAATTGCACATATTAAACAAAAAAAAACACAACAAAAAAAACCCCACAACTGTATTTAAGAATACTAACATTGATAAGATGGAATAACATTTGAAACATTAAAAAAAAATAAAAAACTTCAGAATTAAGGTTGTCTGGGTAACTGGTATACCGAGGCACATATGTGGTCTAAGAACTTTTTGCACCACTTCTCTTCCTGATTAAGTGCACATGATATACAGCATCCTCCTAGTCAACTAAGGTCTTTCAGGGAGGGTGTTGTCTACATAATCCTTGCTTCTTTTGCAGCATCAGTTGTACTCTGCATAGCGAGAAAGAGAGGCAGAGTGAAGATCAAGTACAAGTCAGCCTGGAGAGTGGTGCTCCGAGAACTCGGATCTGTCCCTGCCTCTACCCAAGTTTCTATGCAATGTAAGCAACATAAAATAATAAATATATAAAAATAAATAATTTATGTGCTCTCCATTTTATGTAGGCTTGAGTTTAAACCCAGGACTTACTCTGAATACAGTGTTTCACATTTCACTAATGGCTATGGTTATTCTGCTTTGAATAGAGGAAATACTTCAAACTGCAAAGTACTCTGGAAAAAATAATCAGTTATTCACTTCTTTAGAGGGATCAGCACAAATTAGGGGATACTTGTAATCTATCAGCTGCAAAAGGGAAAGAGTAAACCCAGTTTATGTTGCTGGAATGTTGCAAATATAAACTCCTTGAAACAATTAGTTTTCAGATGTTGTTTTATTAAAAAAAATCCCTCAAACACTCCTAAGGAAATTAACAATTATCCTTCAGAATGAGGTGAGAATATTATTTAGGAAATAATGGGGATGAGGCCACATGTAGAATACAGAGATAAAATAAACCTCTAGAGGAATGTCAGTCAGGTACTGTTCATTCAGTGACTGGAAAGAGAAAGACCTTCTCAGGAAAATCTTACGTGATCATGTCATTGGAGCACATTTTTGATGCATATTCACAGGAAAACTGAATTAGTCACATGGGTTAGCTTACTTCTGGCATTTCCTGAGGTTTGAGATGCTGCTTTTGTAATTCAGTAATTTCTCAGTGTAACACAGTGCAGTTGGCAGCAGAGCTCAGGCATGCCCTGAGTTAATTTAAATACAAATTATTATTAGATACAGTAAAACTCTTAATTTTCTAAAGTTAAAAGGCATCTCCTCTACTGACTGACTGATAGACTTGTCACTTGGCAACTCCATTTAAAACTAAGCAGTTAATTTGATTCCACTTTGAAATCAAGGGGGATTTTTTTGGTTGACTCCACTGGGAAGAATATCAGGCTCTGTGAGTTGAAATTACATCCCTCCATCAATCCAGTAGTGTTCAGCCCAGAGTATTCTCCTCCCGTGCTCTTTTACAATTGAATCTAACATAGTCTTGAAGTTGCCTGTCAAAAAGCTCTATCCTGTAATTTTAATAAAAATCAATATATGACATCATTTGAAATGAAGAATTGAAGGAACATGGTTTTACTGCTTTTAGTTTTAAAAGACCTTTCCAAGAAGCACGAAAATGTTCTGTGAGTAGATAAAATCAGGAATTTTTAATTTCATCTTTTCTTTCTTTCATCCTTGTAATTGACACTAACAGCTATTTTTTTATGCATGAAATAATGCTGCACAGGAGGAACATAACACATGCACAAAAAATTAAAGAGCTAGATGAGGCAGTACAAAGTTTTATATGTAATGAGTTAGAACTACTGTATTTCTCACAGTTGATACTGATACACTCCATGCTATTTTTTAAGATCTTCCTTCTGGAAAAAGCAAGAGTCAGTTCTCTAATTATTAAAAGGTAGTGAAAATTAAGGTAAGGCAATAATATCCTCCTTCCTTCCATTTTTAATCACTAGCCCTCAGATAAGAGTTGTTGGAGACATTCAGTTCCTCCTCTGTGCTTGAGGGACCCTTGAGGGCTGGCTCCCTGTCTTTCAGGAGGCTACCATACCCTTCACCTCCATCCCAACACTTCCTAAGGTGACCAGGGGGAAGAGCCACAAATAGCTGTTCAGTTTCTCAGGCAATTTCTGGTCTTGTTGCAAACATGCAAGCAATGTTGCAAAACATCACTTGCAAAATGAGAATTCTTAGAACCCCTCAGTGTCTCCTGGCAGGGTTCTACCACATTTGGTATTTTTCATTTTGTTTCGCTCAGAGCAGCCAAAACCAGAGCAGCCAAGAAGAGCACCCCAGTTTTTAAATGGAAGAAATTTAGGACCATGCTGTTGTTTCCTTTGTCATTCCTTTGTCAAATCTGTGGCAGTGCTTATATATCATGGGTAGATTTCACTTCATGTAATTGTTAGAAAAATATGAAGGGTTTTTCAGAACTAAGTAAGTTTGTTTGCATCCTTGCTTAGGATCTGTGAAGCAAGCTGTATCAGAGGGAATGTCCCCCCTGTCAGAATGTGGTACCAGTTCTCTGTTGTGCCTGTGGGTAGCTGCTGTGTAGAAATACAGCCTGTACAATAGATTAATGCAAACTGAATGTGCTAATGAAGAATTGCTAGATGGTAAGAAAAACCTGCCTTCTCAAGCTTGATTACCTTCTTCAATGGAGTATTAATTTTGAAAATTTAGCATATGAATTGTCTTTTCCTCCCCACTATTTCCCTGCAACTCACTTGTGAATAAGCATAGGCAGTTGCTCTCAGGCAGCTTGGGCTGTTCCATAAGTCATGTCCATTCTACAAGCTGTGAGCTGAAAGGCAGCTATATATCTGCTTTAAGGTAAACAGTGTGGCAGGGTGCCTTTAGGCTGAATGTTGAGTGGCTTGAAAGTCAGGTGGAAAATTGAAATTGTGATGATACACGTTAAACCCTGAATAAAAATGTAGCCAATGCATCATCTGCAGTGGTGAGTAGCTGGAGCTCCTGTCCCATTGTGCCTGTCTTTTCCTCCAGGTGCCTGTCAGCAATGACACCTCAGTCTCAGAGTATCTCACATAGATAAGTTGCCGGGCTCAGCTATCCATACCCCCACAGCACATGCAGGGAGGAGGAAGTGTGCCTTAGTGCAAGAACCAGTTGCTCACACTTTGAACCACAGTTAAGGAATGTTTGAGTTGAGCAATATGCATCCCCATGCCTGGGGGTGGGGAGGAAAGAACTTCAACTGCTCACAGTAGTAACTGGATAAAGGGTAGACTCTGCACCTTGGAGCATTGCTCAAGTGTACCAATGTGGCAAGAAAAGCCTGCCTGGAATTCATTAGGGCAGAAGATGAGAAGGAAAGGGGAAGTAATTGTCTCTTACCTCAGAGTCCAAGCACAGACTGGGGAGCTGTGTGTTGACTGCCAGAGAGGGAAGCTAAAGAATGCTGAAATCACAAGAGTGCCCAAAGGATGAAGTATCCTACAGAAGGCAGTTGTGACCATTTTCTCTTTAAAATCATCGTTGCTTGGTCTAAAATACAGGAGCAGCCCTGGGAGGAGGGACCTCTGGCAGTGGATGCTCAAAGGGCTTCAAGGTCTTCTCACAGCCTCTCTTGCATCTGCGCTCAGAGACAAGGAGGAAGGAGCATTAGTTCACACTAATCACAGATGCTCGTTCCTGAAATAGAGGTGCCTGAACCTCTGAGGCTGAAGGAGCTGAGATTCCTCTCCACATGCATGAAGCTACTTCACTGGTAGCCTGAGTGTGTGACATTCACACTGACGTCAGTCAGGGCTCAGCATTACCTTGTTCTTTAAGTGCACACACTGTAGGTGCCCACCTGCCAAAGATGACTCTGGTATGTAAGTCCCCGGGTTATGAAAAGGTTCATCTGAGGCTGTGCAGGAAGAACATAGGCTCCCAAGGGGGCTGTGTGCTCATGACCCCAGTGCTCATTCCTTCACTACTTCTATATGTGCATGTGCTTCTTTCCCTGGGAAATGCATATGCAAACTGTGCAGAGAGCCAAGTCACCTGATGCAGAGGTCATCTCTGTGAACCAGGCACCTTAAGCTAGGCTTACATGATCTGCATTCCTTATAAGCCTTGAACAGTTGTCTACTTCGAGAGTCAGGAAATTTTGTGCAAATTAGGTATAAAGTAGATTAGCTAAACTGTGTTAAAGCCTTATGTTCAGCTTTATTTGCTCAGATAATGAATTAAAGCAGATCAAATTAAGTTTAATTCTGACCAAGAATGCCCTGTATTATAGGGAGTTATGCAGCTCTAATAAACTAAATTTCCATATGTAGTTGACACATGAAAACTAGTCTGAAAATTTCTGCACAGAAAAACCTCCAAATTATTAGCTATATATTCTGAGGTTTACACAAAACCTGAACAATTGTTCTCACTCTTAACATCTTTTCTAAACTAATATTAGAGGCTAACATTGCTCTAGTCCAGGTCAGATTCCCAGTAGGAGCTGTAGCCTGCATATCTGCAGGAATCCCCAAACCAGAAAAGGCAGGGTGAGAAAAAAATATAAGTTATTTGCTCTTTGGGCTTCATGGTCCTCAGCACTGGTGTAAATACATTAACGTCACGTGTGAGGCATGACATGCCTTCTACCCTTCACACAATACCATGCCATCCTTCTGCTAACAACCCTCCAAAATACTGAAATGCATTCCCACAGGTGTCTTAGTTCAAAGGGAGGACTAAGATATCAATGTTGACCAGAAAAAAAAAATAATCCCTCTCTCTTTAAATTTAGAAAAAAACCCAAAACTTTAATTANCCCCCCTCACCGCTCCCCCCCCCTCCCCTCCCAACCTGGGGAGAGGGCAGAACAAAAAACTAGACAAGTGATCAGCGGCACGACATGAATATGCAGTTTGCCTTTGTTATCTAGTCTCCACAGACAAAGGCGTTGCCTCTGAAGTCGTTAGGAAGGAATTCCACCGAGTATTGAAACTATAACAACAGGTCAATGACTACCCTGATGCCTTCAGGAGGAATGAACATGGCAATAACAACTACAACTACAAAAACAGCAACCAAAAAAAAAACCAAAAAAAAAAAACCCAAAACAAACCAACCAACCAACCAAACAAAGTCCAAACAAAAATAACCCTACATTGTCATGCAGGGTCTGTGATCTGTAGCAATTGGCAATGTTATCTACATGTTTCTGTCTGAAATAAATCTATTTTTGTATACATTTACTATACATTTATCCTTTCTACATCCACTCTTTACTCCAGTTTGGCTGGATGCATTCTTAGAACTGGCATTAAACATTCATGAAAACTTTTGTCAACCTGTCGGATACTTTTTTTGTCTCGTGTGAATAGCTGTCATTGAAATACTGCTTCAGTGGTTAATTTGAGCTCTTTCTGACTCATGTTTAATTCCTGCTCAAATGTTTGCAATTTGAAAGTAGTCTGACAATGAGCAGAACCTTATCTCTGTCAGTTAGACAGGATGGGGGTTTTTTTGTCCCTATCTCAGGGTCCTGATGAACACTAAGCCACCCCTGAGCAGGGCATGTCCCAGAGTGTAGTGAAGCCAATCTACAGGCTGCTGCAGTGACAAGAATGTTTGGGACTGCATTCAAGGAGGCACTTAGGTATCTAATTCCCAAATTATACACTTAAAATACCTTCATCAACCACTACTCAGTCCTGGAAGTGCCTAATTTCATAACCACCTACGTTTTCAAGTTTATGTTCTTGGGGCTGCTGCAGATGAACTTTGTACCTCTCTCCAGGTTGCTCATGTCTTCCTAGAAGCAAGCAATTCCTTGCTTAAGGTGCATCTAAAATTCACCAGCACAGATTAAATGGACATCTCTCTGCCTGAGTTTCTTAGAGTTGTGATGGTTGTACTAGAGGCCATTTGGAGGAGAACAAAATCTAGATTAAAGAGAATTTCAGTGCCTGCAAAGTGAGTCCTGACACACCTTTTTTGAAGCATCTGGTCTCTGAGTGCAGTGCCCAGAAACTCAAACCTTAAGCTGGGCTCAGTTTCCTGTGTTAGACCCTGAAAACTTTTCTCAGGGAGGAGAGTTCATGGCACCAGAGGGCTGAGTCTCAAGACTCGCATGCTGAGGTTGATACCCAAGACCTACTAGCTAAGACAAGAGCCTCTCTCTAGGAGTTCACAATAGAAGGTGCATTTGAACTTAGACTAAGCTGGAAATGCTGGTTATTTGTTTTGTTTTAAACCGTCTTTCACAGAATCACAGAATCAGTAGGTTTGGAAGGGATATCTGAAGATATCTGGATATCTAGTCTACCCCCTCTGCNCTCATGGTCAGCCTCTCACCCACCAAGACTTAGGTCCTTCTCAGCAGAGCTTCTCTCTAGTAGATCAGCCCCCAATCCATGCTGGTTCTTGGGGTTATTCCTCCCCAGGTGCAGAACCCCACACTTGCCCTTGTTGAACATCATCAGGTTTCTCTCTGCCCAACTCTCCAGCCTCTCAATGGCTGGATGGCAGCACAGCCCTCCAGTGTACCAGCCACTCCCCCCAGTTTTGTATCATCGGCAAACTCACTTAGGGTGAATTCTTTGGATTTGAATTGAAGGTAGGATTAGTCTGGGGGGAAAAAAAAAAAAAGTGACTGGATGGCAAGACTTCTTTCTTCTCAGAAAGCACCAAGTCAACAGAGAAAATGAACCATGACATGTCAGAGTTGTGTGTGAGCTGTGCAGCCCTGGGGAAGCCCAATGTGCTTTGTGTGTACTTAAAGAGAGACTTAAAGATGTACTTAAAGAGAGACTTGAAGGTGTACTTAAAGAGAGAATAGGAACTTCCATGCTGAAGGGAGGATGGTTTCATACACTGAGCATACTGGGGTTCGATTCACATTTCCTTGCTATCCACCTTATATTCTCAAGGTGTGTCTTGTTTCAAACCATAGGCATCACGAGTTTTAGGTCCCTGCTTTGAGCACCTATTTGGTCCTGAGTTATCCCTGACTGTGATGTCTGAAGTGACCTCCATGTGTGACTGCTGGAGTGCCTGTGCAGGCTGCATGGTTCTTCACAGGTGGTTGTACTCAGCAAACAGGAAAAAAAAATACTTTTTTTCCTTCATTTGACATTTATAATAAATAGAGTGAACTGTTGTATACACTTTAATAGGATCAGGTTAGCCCCACTCTTTCAGTCCTGAGAGAGCAAACACTTGTGTCAATTTTTTAATAATTTCCCAGTTCACATTTTTCATGATAAATTATGGGTCAAGAATTTTTAACATCATCTCTTAGGCTTCAGAGAAAAGACATGTGAGCTGAAGTCATTAGTGTCATACTTGTTAGCAGGTAATTATTAGAACTGCCAAGTACAGTATGATAGCAAGAAAACAGCCAGTATTTCACATATGAAATGTGGTGATCCTGCATTGTGCTAGCTGAGAAAACAAGTACTTCTTAAGCTGGTGACCAAAGTTTTAAGTATCACAATTATTATGAAGCAAGACCGAATTAGGATAAAATATAGACTGCAACACAGACTGCTTTCTCACCTTCTTGAACATGTGTATTTTTTAAGAGAGTCATCATGGCTAGGCTTCACAAACAAAGATTTGGGAACGGGTCTACCCACACTTGCTGCAAACGCAGTGATGGCTAAAAAGGCCAATGTGAGATACGCAAATCTGATTGCAAAAGACACAGCAGAAAGTCTCCATCGTCACTACTGGCGAGGCATGGTTCTTCCTGTGTTGCCCTTTTTCCTCAAGACTGATTCTGCGTGTGTTCTCAAAGGAAGCAGCAGCATTATGGATGGTGTGTCTCCATTTCTCCTGACTGGAGGCCAGAGTGGACCATTGATGGTGGTTGACATGGCCAAGGCTGAGGTGTTGTTTCAGGGAGTCCTTGTATCTCCTCTTCGGGGCTCCTCTCTTGTGGCAGCCGGTGGCAAGTTCCCCATAGAGCACAACTTTAGGGAGGCAGTGATCCTCCGTCCT
>VWZF01001852.1:0-81103 GCA_013396755.1 Sclerurus mexicanus | reverse complement strand
GACCAATAGAGTGTATAGCTGGCTCCCTGTTTTTGNTTGCTACAGGGCTTTGCAGTTGTGGGAGAAAACCCTACAGTCTCTGCAATGGATTTTTTAGGTGAGGCACAGTGTGCGCAGAACTGGCCCCACCCTTTACTCCTAAGGTTCATCTGCCAGGGCCAAGCAAGCTTGGATGGTGACAGCAAAGTCCTCAGAATGTAGGTTTGGTTTGAGTATCCTTCTCTAAGATGGATGGCTTTACAGGGCTAAGCAACCTCCATCTGCCCAGGCTTGAAGTTAGAGTTGTCCTTCCCCTAGGATGGTTGCTGGGGGGCTAGCGAGCCCATCCTGCCCCTGGACACACTTTGACCCTTCAGTTGAGACCTGACTAGCATGGGAGACCCTACTGGAGGCATGTACCACTGCCAGCACAGCTCGCCACCTCATAAGGGCATGCAAGCTTCTCCCCCGCAACAAGGGGGTGTCCATGCAGAAGATACACACACATATATATATATGTGTGCATATATACACACATGTAAATATATACTTTAATAGGACCTTTCCCCATCCCTGAATCCTAGACCTGGCCTGTGAAATCAGTATAGCTGAAATATTGTGATCCACATCCATAAAGCCTGGAAGAAATGCAGACTTTGAGGAAATTTAAAGTGCGCTGAGGAAGATGGAAATGAACATGTTGAATCATGTTGTGTTTTGGTGCATTTGTATAGGTTATGCAGAACTCTACAGCCCACATCCTGGTGGAGGACAGATGGATTCCCGTTACACTGCTAAAACATGAAAGAACTCCTGGAGTAATCCCATGGGTTGCTGCTTTCCTGTTGCACCACAGGCTCTCCTCAGTAAACCAACAGCGCCCAGAGCCATCAACTTACCCAAGCAGTTCACAGCACAGGAAAACTACCTGGAACTTGTATGTTGCAACAAATAATTTGTGAGAGGTGGTTTACTTGAAATTTGGTAATTTGTGCTCATCCAAACACACAAATGTGATGGCAACTGTGAAAAAAACTGGAGTTCCCCAGAGGTAAAAAGCAGTGCAATGTTTGGGCTGCAGCAGGTGGAGTGAGGAGTCTGTGCTCATAGGTAACTCATTTGGTAAAATTTGTCAGAAGAGAGGCTGCAGCTGACTGAAACAGAGAAGCAGGAGAGAAACCACATCTGACTAAGCAGGATAGGTGAGCAACAAGAAATGCATATTTCTTACGTCTGTCTGGTCTTTTGGTCAAACCTAGATTTCAATCCATGACATCACAGAGGGATGCTTTTAAGAACACTGATGTAAAAATGAGGTCTTGGGTGGTCATTTATGGTTCAAGTAGCGGTTTATATATTTATTATTATTATACACAACCTTGACAATCTATATTGCCATTCAAAAATAGATTGAAGTATTGTCAATTTGCACATGATCTGTCACTACTAAGAATCCCATTTACATACATAGCAAACATTTTGCATACTTTAACACTGCTTTAGATTCTGACACTCCCATCTCTTCCCCCCTCAACCTGTGGAGATATGTCTATATACTATGTAAACGAACTTTTCCAACTATGCAACATTCAGGGACTACCACCTTTATCAATTTAATTAAACCATTTCAACACTTTGTAGAGGTGCCTGCTGACTATAGCTCTTAACTGAATTTTTGTTTAAAATTATTTTATCGATTTCACTGCTACAATTCCTGGTTTTCACTGCCTGTTTCCTTCTGACCAGGAAAGGAAAACACGGTTTAGCATCTGTATCAGGTAAAGCACATCAAGCACACTCCTAGCTTAGTATGCTGCACTGCTAATTTTGTTGTTTTCACTGTTACTTACATGCGTAGAAAGTAGTTGAAGTCTTTGAATTTCAACTGTGGAGAATTAAGAATTCAGCTAAGAGTCAGCCACCACACGCTTTCTCTAGCTACTAAGAGCTTGTGTTTATACTCCAAATGCTATCTTGGGAGTTGAAATTAAAATTTATGAGGCATTAACACCTTTTGTTAAGCAACATGTTTTTTTACTACCTGACAGAGAGTTTGTGTCTCGTGGTGCTTGAAAGACTGGAAAACTTAGGAGTAATAAAAAACAGTATTCCTCTATCCACTTATAAACTCAGCTAGTGACAGCGAATGTAAGCACTCATAAAGCAGGCAGACTTTAATACTGACTCACAGCTAAGGGTTGCGCATCCGGGCTTCACTTTAGAAGGGCTTACAGAAGTCAGTGTATTGGAAGTACTGCAATGTGGTTACACACAGAGTCCTATTTTGAGGAAAGAGGTCCTAACCTCTGAGAATTGAATTCAGCTTCTTTTCCTGCCAGCTGGGTAGGTGCTTTGAATCAGCAAATGCAGCATGTTTGCAATATGACTTCATCTTTTTGATGCTTTAAGAGTTCTGAGAAGTGTAGATGTCAAGTTTGTTAGGACTGTAAAGTTTTCACACTGATGTAAAAGATTATGTAGGAAGAAAAGTCCCCTGTCAACTCCTTGTTTCCTGAAATTATATTTCAACATAATCCTTACAGGAAAACCCCCACTTCAAATACAGAGTACTGAAGAACAGTAACAATTTGCAGCAGAGGTGGGAGTTTAGTGCACTGAGGTTTTTAAAAATATCAAAGAATTTCAAATGTTGAAGATACAAAGGAATCTTACCAACAGAGCAGATACTTTACATTAACAACTTCTAATATTACATGGAAGAAGCAAAACCTTTATCCCACACACAAGTACACAGGTGTACAGGATGCTGGAATTGCACTCCAGTCACTGCCACTCCCCTCCTGGTGCTGCCATACCAGAGACAGGGGCACCTTGTGCTGCCACACAATCTTGTGAGGATTATCCCAACTGCCCTATCCAAGTTTTGCACACATGCCCCAAAGGCAGTATTTAAACAGTGAAAGAAGGGCACTGCCAAGAGCAAGCAAGGGAGAGGAGTCTTCATTCAAATTCAGATGCACATTCAAATTCAGACCAAACAAGGCAGGCAGCTGTACTGGGGTATTCTATCATGGAGCAGCAACTTAAACAAGTGTATAAAAGCTTAACCTAAATGTATAGTTAAAAATCTGTACAAAACATCTGAATGAATCTCAAAGTAACTCCTGCAATTCTAAAGTACTGTAACAAAAAACAAGGAACCCGTGAATCAGTTGCAAAATAGCTAGCAGCTACTTAGTTAAGAAAATTAAACTGAATTACTTTTAAAGCCATTTCTTTGAGTAAGTCCATGAAAGCTCCAGACAGGAGAGAATCAGTCCTCTTGAAAGAAGGAAGATCTTACTCATAGAACAAAACAAAGCTTTGCTGCTGGTTGGTAGCTAAATTTTTACATGAAGTTTTAGAATGTGTTTAATATAACTTTTTTTTAAAAAAAACAAAACTCTACTGCCTTTACAAAGATAGTGTTGCTTCATTTTTTTTTCTTTCTGTGGGACATTTCAAAACAAAAACATTTTCAAACATTAGAAATTTATCTTGCCCTCAAAAGGAAGTTTCAAATAAGATATTATCAACAAATACCTGCTTTTGAAGTATTCAGAATGCAGAGTAGCATACTATTGGTTCCCCAATGAATTTTATGTTGCAAAGATAGTCCTTCTGGTGCTGTCAGAGTAGCCACAGGGTAACTCACTTTTTGAATCTGACACAAAAAGCCTCACCTTCAAGTTGTGCGTAGCTTATGTAAGTACTTAAGAACCTTGGATCTATCCTGGTAAAATCTCCTCTTTATAACAGAAAACAGATTATATATCAAGTCATATTTTAATGTGAAGTTCACCATGAGAAGAACAACTCTGCCCTTCCAAAAGAAATTCCTAACGTGTACCTCAGCAACAAGACACTGTCAGCAGTCTGTGGGCAGCATTCCTCTTCACCACGGGTCAAGAGACAGACCAGATGCACAGCAAAGAAACCCTATTCTAGTAAGAAAATTTTACAATTGTTTGTCTGAACCATATCTGCTTTTAAGAGTGCTGTAGGATTATTCTAGCCTTTATCCTAAGAATTGCCGCAAACATTTGTAACATATTAAGCCTCTGATGCCCATGAGCAGAAGACGCTGTTCTTGCACACAACCTTTTATTTACTGAAGAACTTACACTGCAGACTTCTGCTGTTTGAGCTCTTCTGCCAGGCATCAGAAGTCTACTAGACAAAATTAATGTGCAGATGGATTTTAAGCCAATACTTAAGAATGCTGCTCATTGCACTGCTGTGGTAAAAGTCATTAAGGTATTAATGGTGATAAAGCCTACAGGAACAAAGCTACCTCAGTCATTACTGACTTCAACTTAGGACAACTAATGCTTAAGTACAGCCACCCTCTCAGTGCCAGAGGTGTGATGATAGTGGCAGAGTTAGAGACTGAGGTTGCAGAGTAGCTGCAGAGCAGCTCTTCAAGGTCACTCAATTTTTGTTCAAGGGCTTTAAATATGTAAACTTACAGTGTCAGACCATCCACATTAGAATTGCATGGAGGAGGAACAGTCAGCAGAGCAAAGAACATGCATCTCAGTCACTTGATGTCCGACATGAAGATACAATTCTAGCATCTGAACTAGTCTGGCATGTATATGTACAGATGTAGATCATGCTTCCTTTTTCTGTGAAGATAGACGAGAGTTTAATTTACCTCTATCACAAATCACAGATTACTTTTTGTAGCATGAACAGTGATGGAAGGTGAAGGGTATGACTGGAGATAAAATGGCTGCCAAAGCCAGAAACAAAATCCTAATTCTTTACCTGTTTAGAACAGCAACACCTCACACAAGAGAACTGCTGCAGGAGTGCCCAATCAACACCTGAACACTTAAATTTGTTTCTGCAACACAGTTCAAGACACTGAAGCATTACACTGCAATTAATCCGTTTCTTATGCTGACTTGAATAAGAAACCTCTTCTCATAGTTAATAGAGGAGCTCTTTGAAGTCAATAGTGACTGACTCTAGCAAGCGCTACAGTACCTTGGTGACCGACAGAAGCATTTGGAATACAGGAATGTGTGCTGGACCTTGAAAATGCTTAAGATGTATCAAGAAAATAGTGTGTCCACTGTGTAATACATTTTAGACACTTTCATTAGATAACTAACTGACCAAAGGTAAGTGGTAAGCTATGCAAGTTCATCAAGCAGATCTCATCTTCGGGGCAGTAATGTCCACTTTTTCAGCATTTTTGTTTTGATTCTTGACCAAAAGCTTTACATGCTGAGTTGCAAGGCTTAAATAAGCTCTCAGCATTTCTTTCAAGTCTGCACTAGAGAGCATTTAAGCACCCTCAAAATCAGGGTGCTGATATCTACATTGTGCAACACATTTTCTGTTGTTTCTCCTCCCCGGCATGAGATATGACGTAAATTTAATTCAAAACAAAAGAAGTGGAAATAGTAACATGTACAAAGACATTTTCAAGAGAAAGCTATTGCAACAGGCCTTGTGGAGTCTACCCTTTCGTCTTGTTATCATTAGCAGCATCTTATCATAAGCACAGTACGTTATGTACAGCAATGTGCACTGAGACCATGAGTTTCAGCACATGGCAGAGCCATTATGCTGGAGCAATTTGTAACTAAGATTGTTAATGATATGGGAACCTAAAAACAAAACAAACAAACAAAAAAAACCCCAAAACATTTAAGCTTGTATTATTCAATTTATATGAAAAAGACCACACAATTCCCATGGTACATCAACAAGATGGACTGGTATGCCAACTAACCTCTATTTTAGTATTTAAATTATAACAATACAATAACTAGAAAAGGTCAGTGCTTCAAGTGACAGGCTTTGCCACTTCAATTCCAATATTTTTCCAAAATAAAGATGCAATTAGATCTACACTTGAGCATCAGTAGTGCAATAAAGTATCCTTTCCTGAATAAAGGAGCTGAGGTTTATCCACAATAAAAGCTTTAAATAAGGTAGATTGTTGCCATTTATATATCAATTCTGTATGTTTGATATAAAATATACTGGGAAAGCTTAAACTGACTTATACAATCTACATTTGGCTAAAGCTCCACATAAGCAGCATCAGTGGAAATGAACATCAGAGGTGTACTTAATATAAAACACTTCCAAAACTACTCATCAACAAATGACAGAAGTTTGGCTAAGAATAACTGAACATCTGAGGTGTATGTACCAGACAAAAAGAATGGACCCTGTGGTTACTTGCACTATTTCAATTAAGTAAAAGAAGTGCAAGATTTAGTCCACTTCCATTTCTCCAGGGGGTTTGGTCTGCTGAGAGTTGTCCTTTGCTGGTTCAGGTTTTGTTTCAGTACCGCTCTGTCCGTTCACTGGTCCATTGTGTTCACCATTAGCTTTTGACTGCCCATCACTGGGAGGTTCTATCTTCGGTTTGGGCTTGTATATAATGGGATTACAGAAGCTATCCAATTCCTAGTTGTGACAGAAGTGAGACAGCAAGGTCATTTGATGGCACAGCAACTGCACTAAACTAGAACATCTCTCATTTGTTTCTGGTCCATGATAGCATGGAATTTTCAAGGACTAGACTTCTTGATTCTATGAAGTCTAGAAACTTAAAGCCTTTCACTACCTAAAGAACTCCTGATCTATTACAAACCTATATGGCAATCCATTCTGCAGAAAGCCTGGTGCTATAACTCAGGGTATTTTAAAGAGACTTATGCAGAGGTATGCTGTAAATCAAGAGCCAGCACTGAAGACTGATGAAACTGCTGCTCCCTCTGTATAAGTCTTTTAACAGCTTTAAAATGTTTGCAGATGTAATATTCTACACCAAATCTAGGCCAAAATCTGCTTCAAGAAAAACTTACTAGAATGCAACAATGATTTTTGTGATTCTTTTTTTACCTTAGATTTTGCCAGTATTTCTGCCACTTTGACAACTGGATCCTGAGTTAGACTTAGTTTGTTCTGGGCATTCATTCTGCTGTTCAACCAATTCATAGCCTCATTAATGTATTTTTCAACTTTTTCCATCTCAGCAGGATCTAGGTGATCGTATTTTTCATCCTAGGAGAGAGATATTTGTATCACCAATTACATTAGTCTTAGAAGTCACAGAAACACTGCTAACAGCCATAACTCGAGAGATCCATTTGAAGTGCTCCACGCCACCATGAAAAATGGGATGATCTTTGATTTACATTCTCACGAAGAAACTATATTTGCTGGCAATGCAGAACAGTTTTCAAGTTCTCAGGAGTAGAAGTACAATGGCCCTTCTAAAGCAATTTAACAGTTAATCCTATAGGATTTCTTTTTAAACACAAAAAACTCCACAGTGAAACTCAAAACACAATACTTGAATCACCAAATGATTTGTTTCTACCTTATTTTTGTATGCTTCTACTGCTTTCATAAGGAGCTGAATCTTCTTTCCCAGTTCATTTAGAACTTTTGGTCTCTCTTCGTGTTCCATGCACCTTTCCTGAATAGGCTGTCCAAATTTCTGGAATAGTAAGCACAAAGATCTTTATAAGGTATGTATTTCTTTTAGTCTGGTCTAAGAATAAAATGAGGAATGGAAAGGAAGGCTACCTTTAACTCCTTTTCTCACCCATTCAAGAACCAGATCTTTGCATGTTGCTTTAGTGCAAAACCAAAAACATCTCAGAAGTATAAACACAGGAGTAGTACCTATCCCTACTAGGCTTGGTATTTTGCAGTTTTCTGCAAAAAGATCATTTGGAACAGAAACAAATTAGGATTTAATGGATGCTTTATTTTCAAGGAGTTCATCTGAAAGCTTCTAGTTTTATCCATTGTGTGTTTTTCCCTTCTCTTGAATATTGGTACCCAGGCAGTAGCCTGGGTCTACACTGCTGTTTCCATCAGTTATCCCTCCCATAAAGGAAATCTGACTTGAGAGAAAACAGCTGGAGTCCAAGGGCTAGAGACACACTTCAACTTACTACAAAGTAGCCAGTAATTCATCAGAATTCACACTTCCCCCATGAGATTAAAATCTTAAGTATTTAAGGATGAGTTTTTTTGTCATTACTAATAAAATAATACAGTGGAAGATACTGTTAAAGTACTCTGAGCCTTTACCATTAGACATTAAAAACAAAAATTGGTTTCATGATACAGCTATAAAAGACCACTCAGAACAAGGAGAGCATATATTCTGGAGTGAAATTCTGATTACCCAGAAGTGCAGTCAAACTATTCAAAACCCTCCTTCAGACTGACAGAAAATTCCCACAGCAATTAAATCTGCTGTCACTAGTGTCAACCTGCTTCATTTCAACAGTTTTCAAATTAGGAGCACAACTCACATTAGAACAAACTGTATTTCTAGTTCTAAATATTAATTTCATAACTAACATATATACAACTTGAACCCCTAAACACACATGCGTGATTTTTCTAGAAAGCAACTTAAAACCTTACTTTTAATTCCTGAAGCTTATCCATATATACTTGTTTTGGCTGGTCCTCTCCATCTTCATAAAGCCAATTTTCAGTGTCCTCCAGCATCAAGGTCAGCTTGTTTGAATCCTACAAAGCAAGTTAGGGACACGCCAGAAGTGAAATGTCAATGAGACTTCTCTCCCCTGGCACACAGCTGCACCCCTACTCAAAAAACACTGTTTCATCAGCTTAAAATACTCAAAGTGATAGTGATGGAAAACAGTAATTAAAAGACTTCAAAGCCAAGATTTTACAGAGTGATAAGAGAGACAAGACAGCCCTATTTGTCTGATTTGCAAGTGAAGTTTGAGTTACCAAATCAGTCCTGAAGCTACATAAGACAGCCTATGCATCTCTTAATGTTCTTCCATGTTATCTGTTCATTTTCTTTTTATTCCTACCCACTCGCACCATTTAGAAAGTTTGTAGCCTGCTTTCCTATGCTGACCATATGATTTTTTATTTTCTGCCTGCATCCTCAGTCTTTCTTTGCCACTGAGGAACTTTTCAGACAATAAGGAACTCTGCATACTTGCAAGTCAAATGTTAGATTCAAGAGTAATTTGAACTTCACTTCTGTCAAGCCATCTCTTACTCCAAAACTAGTTCAGGAGACTCCTGCAGCCTCCACAGAACCCATGCTCAAAACTTATAAATACAAAGGAACTTTTTCCAACACTTGAAACATATAGGCAAGCCTTACTTCTTCAGTGATGAATTTCTCAAAGACTCCACAAAGCTTGTCTCTGAATTCATACACATATTCTTCAACAGCATTCTTAGCATCATTTCTTTCTTTCTCAAGCTTGTCTTGCATCATCATCTTCCCCTAGGGTGGAGAAAAGCTTATTTAAAACTAAAGGCATTTTAAGTGTCAAGCTCAGTGACTACACTCTTGGAGCTGTATGACAGAACTTGGCAGAAGCCTGCTAATTCACAACTCCTGATAAAAATTTTCACCTCTCTGTTAGCCATCGTCACTGCAAGCACAACCAGAAAGGGGTAAGTTATGCCTAGTAAAACTGAGTAATTTCACCAAAACCCCAAATGAAAACAAACCCCCTTAAAATAAAATGGGCAAACTCCCTAAGAATTCTAAATTGAGTAAGCTGATGGCTGCAAATTTTTTTTTTTTAGATAATTATTTACAGTGACACTGAGTGGTCATCTGTTTATGCTGCTTACCTCATTTTCTATATAGGAATTGATCAGATCTTGTCCCAGTTGCCTATAGAGGCTTGCCTGTATAGGGAGGTCAATACTCTTAACTTTTGTTTTAGCCTTTGGCTGGGATGGATGATCTTGCTTTTCTCCAGAAGCAGCCTACAAAGAGTGACACTACTAAGAAACTTCCAGAAATAGAAAAATTACTACACTTATCTTCAAAAAAAGAAAGACAAATGGAACTGGTTAACACAGCTACAAATTAATCTCATGTAAATTTAGCACCTAATTATTCCTCTATATTCAAAATCACCATTACCATAGTTTTGAACCAAACCAGTGAAAGAGCTGTTAAGAAAACTTGTTCAGAAGCTAAAAGCACTGCATGTTATTCTTCTTCATATTTCATAAATTTCCCTAAATTACATCTTCACTATAAAACTAGGTTGAACAGAAACCTATTTCAAATTCTTAATCATACTATTTTGAAAATTAAAATACTATGGTAGGATTCCTAACTTAATTTTAGTATGTGAACATACACACACACACACATATATACACTTCTCTAAATATAGTCCTACATTTTGCAACTAGTAAAATCAGTAAGTGTGAGAATACTGGGTAAAAAATGTCTTATCAATACTGAATACAAACTTTTGTTTCAGTTCCAGTATTTTCGGTTTCCTCATCTGCTTGGTTCTGTTGTTCAGCTTGACTTTTCTGCACACCTTCTTCTTGATCAACCTGCATTTTATCCTAGAGAGAGAGTTACACAACTGAATGCAAAGGTTTGCAGTAAGATTTCAGACTGATGTCAATTACAGTAGATCACAGGCAATATATGAACTTCAAAAATTTTTGGTTGTTTGAACAGGCATTTTGATGTAGTACCTGTATTTCTATCTTTCAAAATGAACAAAAATTCTACTCAGCCTTCTGATGTTGCCATCTGTCCCCATTACATAATTACACTAAGTCTTGTGAATACTCCCTTCACTTTAAGTTAGAAATACATACAAAATCTAAGCAAAGAACATTCTAGAAACACATCACCGACACTGGCAATAACCATGGGTTCTCTATGGAACAGCCAGAACTTCAACCTTGTATAATTTTTGACCTAAACTCTTACAGTTTGTAATCCAAAGAGGAAGTAATTTAATCATTGTGATTATTACCTGCCCCTGTCTCACAGGACAGTAATTAGTTTCTGTAGCAGCAGCCTCTTTGAGTACATGACCAACTATATTGCCTCCTTGCCACCCAAAATAAAGCAAGCTTCACTTCAGTTTATCTGTTCATTTATCCTAAATTTAGAATAAGGCATAAGTAATAAATTTAACAATCTGAAAGACATCACTAATTACTAGTGCTCATCACTTGGTTTAAACAATACAACTCTCTGCTGTCACTGAAAAACACTTCTAATAACACTAACGGCTAAGTCTGAAGTTTTCAGGATGACTAGTACTTGGACATCCAGAGCACTGATAACTAAGGAGCTGCAGACAAAGCCGGAAAGGTCCAAAACTGCTTCCATTACAAGGAATTAAGATTTCTGGATTCATAAACTATATATTAATGAAAAATAATTTACTGTCAGTTCTGCAAAATAGAAAAAAAAAGTAATTTAAGGAGTTCAAACTCTAGTACAGGGCTGTATGTTGCAGTTTGAAGTGAAAAAACAAGGTTACGTTTACCAGATTTAAGTTTTGTCACATCAGAGTAGGAAAAAACACCACAACTAACTCCTAAATTTACTGTTCTTACTGTTCACACAGAAAAGCCAACAACTGAAAGGAACTGTTTTACCTACAGGAAATAGCTAGAGAGGGGAAAATAATACACATATACATCACAAACCTCCTCCTCACAGTCAAGGGGATCATCCTCAATACTGAAAAGTAGTTGCTGACAAGCACCATTGTAAAACAGAAGATAAGTTAGATGAATGGAGTACTACAAATGGAAAGCCTGAGGAGGGAAGCAGTTACACTCTTGTACTAATGCCCAGTAAACTCCATGTGCAGTCTGCCTCAGACTAAATGCCAGTTCTATCACTTCCAACCCTTTTCCAGTTGATTACAAACATCAGATGCAGAGCACTTGCCCACAAGGAACTGCATTGTGTTCAGTATTTCAAATATGCTCACATTACTGGAAAGCAGTTTAGCATTTAAGGACTTGCTTATATTGATTATGTAATGCTAGTTGTATAACTACTTGCTCTAATTCCTGTAGTATTTTGAACTAAAGTGGTAAAAGCTGCTAAAGACAAATCTTAAAGGTTGCCAGGGCCACCATATATAAAGAAATACCATATACTTTTTGCTCACTGAAAATGTGTGAGGAACAACAAACCTTAACATTAATTTGTCAACAGATCTCATTAAATATGCTGCCATTTGCTAGCAACACCAGATTGCTACTAGAGACAGTAAAGAACAATGAACAAAAAAAAAAAATCACTTTATTCTTTACAATCTGTTTTTATATTCTTTTTTGTGCCACACTTCACCAGTACTTTAATAATAAACATGAAAAAACGTGTTATATAACTGAAGAAGTAATTTAAGGGTGGAGAAGCAGTAACTGTCAAAAGCTAAACACTACGATTTAATCTGCAATTATCAGCTCTCTTATAAGAATTACAGTGTAAACATGTCCAAGTTTACATACCAGCTCTTCATCTCTGCCTTGGTTCTTACTTGATGATTCAGTGTCCATGGGTGTGTCGTTGTGATCCCCCTCTATGTTCTGCTTCTCTATTATGGAAGCATTAGCCACACTGAAAAGGCCATGGATATTGACACGCACTTTCACCTTCACTTTGGAATTGTCACCATCATGTTGGGGACCAACATTTTGAATAGTGAAACGCCCTTGAAAACAACAAAGATGGCTTTAATTGTTGTCCCAAAAAAGCCATGAAAGAGGGGACCCCCCCCCCCCGCCATTCCCTGAGGGGTGTTAATTTAAATAGCAACTTCATGAAACTTGAACTATTTGGAAACTTTCTACTTAATTGCCAATCCTACAATGTAAGCTGCAGGTAGATAAACTAAAACTTGGTTCCCCAATTATTATCAGTTCACTGATAATTAGTAACATGTTTTTGCTTCAGCTGTATTGTAAAAAAGCAAGATACCACTTTACTAGGTATTCTACTTCTCTGTTGCATTCTGTAACCATCACACTAGAGAAACTACTCTGATTCATCTCAAGTGGTTTCTTTTGTCCACGTAACTCAAACTTCACACTGAAAAATAAAATGTTAACAGAGATTTTTGAAACATGAATTTGATAACATGGCTGCACTACACTTTCTGGAGTACGAACAATGCTTATCAAGGTTTCTGAAAATAGTGAAGTTGATACTTTTATTTTGCAACTTGCTGGAAATTTGAGTGTAGATGATGCAGACTGTGCACACGTAAAGGAGAATGGTTCTTCCTGAAGACCACAGACTTCTGGCATAGACAGCACCAAACTCATATCTGATTCAGAAATCAGTAAGTAAAATTATGAATTAAAGACTTTGAGGAGTCTATTAATACTGCAAGTAAGGCAGCATTAGCTACCAAGAAACCTATTCATACCATTCAATTCTTTAGACTCTACTAGAGATGCTTAACTGGAGGACATGACTATCTTTTATGTTCTCAGATTAACAGAGACATGACAGACAGCACTAGGTAAATTATCTGTCCGACAGGTAAACAGGTCCCTTTATGAATTTCTTTGAAAAATGCAGGCTAGCAGGCACATAAGATCCGTATCAATTTTATAGAGATTGAAAGAACTAGACAATAGAGCACTACAAACTCTTTCTATCTATTTGTTTTAGTGTTCAGAAACTGTAGACATAGAATGAATAAAGCAGAATTATTCTTAGGACCTGTCCAAGAAAGATGTCAATACTGTTTGATCACTACATTTAAACCAAAAGGACTATGCTGAGCCTTTCTGAAGAACCAACACTTTTCTATAAACTAGGAAATACGGAAGTAACATCTCCTAGAAGAAAAGAGAACCACTTCCCAATATCAACAGCAGCTCCTATGGGGTTTCTATTCACATTTCCTTACCTATTCTGGAATCAGGATAAGGCACTTCATGCGGATGGGTATAATAAGCTTCCAGGTCAAAAGGCTCTTTCTTGTGAAAAGTAATTACTTTTGAGAATGGAGCAGCATGGTTCTTACTAAAGACTTCACACTCCCTAAAGTAGTAAAACATTAAGTAAGGTTAAACCTCTGAGTGTAACTTAATGGATTGTGAAAAGCAAGATGTTAATCATCAGTAGTCATGCTAACCTAACAGCTGAATAATTTTAAGTCGTTTTATGAGAACATGTGGAGGTTGGATGCCTCTTGGTCTCAAAGCTGTACTCTGCATTCAGTATCACACTTAATAAAAATTAAGCAATTTCAATGCAACAGGTCTTAATATATTTCCAGTAATTGGAAATCAAAAGGTATAGTGCAAAAACAAAATTCAAAACTGTTCAAGTAGATGACAGCTTCAAAGCCTGAGGCCTGTTTTTTCCCACAGCTCAACATTTTTCTTGATATACAAACATGTGCGTTTTAGCAGGCACTGTACCAACTTACCCTGTTCCTTCTTCATAGGAAGATTTCCACCTCAACGTAATAGAGTAAGGAACAACATCTGTGATGGAAAACTCTCTCACTTTAAAAGCTGGGGAAAGAATTGCACACTAGAAAAAAAACCAGGGATCAAAATTTTATTATATCCACATAGTCAAATAAATAGCAAGTAACAGAATTAAGTGCTAAAAGGCTACAAATCATACACATCACATGGAGGTCCTGCTTATCACAGACGTTTTTAACAGAAACCTACAGTTAACTGAACTGAAAGACTTAACTAAAGTAATAGGTGGTACTTCCCCTGCGATTTTCAGTAAAGATACTCAGCAAAGCTTCCAAATGACTATATGAAAGTGGAACAGCAGGATTTGGGTCATCGGAGTTAAAGGTCTCTAACAAGACCATCGTTTTAACATGACAAAGCAGGAAATTAATCAATGTAACAGAATCATTTCTGACACGGTCCCTGTCACCAACTGCTGAAAGAAGTAAAACTCTACATCTTGTGTCAGCTGTAGTACCTTTGGCTTGTGATTAGTTGTATTTCATTAGTACATGATGTTAAAGGAGCAATACCAAAGTTTCATTTCTATAACTATACCTGCAAGGCACAGCCTCTTGCAACAGCTTCATCAGCATTTAGTGTGGTGCTTATCTCTTTACAGAAAAAGTTGGAGATCTGTTCCTTCACTGCTGGAATTCTAGTAGCCCCACCTACTATTTCTATACTGTAGATATCTTCACGCTGAAGTTCTAAAAAAGAGAGTGCATGGCCTTAAGTTATCATCATGAGATCAAAAAACTGTCTTTGGACAACTAAACTAAAGAAGAAAAGGTAAGAGTCCTCTTGTTATCCACACACTGTGACAAACACTGAATACATTTAACAGCTGACAAGATCTTTGTAACTTCGTCCCCTCTGCAGGCTACAAAGTCTTCTAGTTGCATAAACCTGAAAAATGCAGAAACCAGGAATCAATGAGAACAACTATTCTTTGCAATGTGTTGTCCACGTGCATCCCCTTTCTGGTGTGCATAAACCCAAAAGTGTAAAATTCGGTCTTCTTTAGGACCCCTACCCTACTGGACAATACATCACCGCTCCTGAACAAGAGCAACAAATCCCCAAATATACCTCACTTTGTCTGCCTTAATTTTGATTGCCAAAAGAGTAAAGCAAAACATTTAGCTTAATATATCTAATAAAAAGCAGACTGTGCTTGCAGGTTAACTTTTTAGTTCTGAATTCAAGATATGTGTATAAATGATCTCAAACTGCTGTCAGTCCTTGAACAGCTCTGCTCAGCAGTCACTTAGGTTTTTAATTCCTGTATTAGCTACCTAGGCAAGTCACCAAGAGAAGCAGAATTCTTCCCTTTCTTTTAGATGAAGATGCTGGAACTACAGGTAAAACCTCTTTCAGTGAAATTCTAATTCTCTCCTTTACACTACATTAGGGAAAAAAAAAATAATTTGTTATTTGCACATGCTTCAGGTAATTTATTTTAATATACTGCCAAATTCTCAGGTCAGTGAAGACATGGATGTATCACATGGAACAGGCTGGCCAGAAGGTTGCAGTAAAGAATACTATTTTTCCCCCATCATTGTTTTGGTTTGGTTGTTTTGTGTTTTTTAAATCCGTTCAGAGTGCCAGCCTTTTCCATGACACAGGGTGAATGAGGGTCAATAACCAAGGCTGCAAAGTGGCATGTGCACTAAATGAGGCAGGAATGGGATCATGCAGTCATGACAAGCATATGAATGGAACTTACATTTAACTTTTCAGTATTTAGCTTTGCAATTCTAATAAATACAAAAATATATTTAAAAGATAATCATTAGAAGATTGAGGATAACTGGATTACTAGCAATACCTAAAAATTAACTCCTACTTACTTGCTTGATCCATGGCTGCTCTTAAAGGAGGCTCCACTCTGGCCAGAAGGGCAGCACACAATTGCTCAAACTGAGCTCTGCAGGACAGCGAGAGTTTTTCACATTACAAGGCATTACAAGGCAGCTTAGTCCCCTGCACCTCAGTAAGACCAGCACACAGTACCTGTTCATCTTACTGGAGACATCAAGATCATTCATGAAGCACTCAATATTGAGTGGAAGATCAGAAGCATTTGCACTCATAAGCTTCTTGAGTTTTTCACATTCCTGGTACAATCGCAGCAGTGCTCGGGGATTCTCTTTTACATTCAGTTTGTATTTTGTCCTAAATTCCTCAGAGAAATAGTCTACCAAAGCCTCATCAAAATTCCTACCACCTACAAAAGGGTCAAAGGTAGTAGCCAAGACCTGATGGAAGTGAAAGAAAAAGATTACAACTTATTAGACAATGTCTGTTCTGTGTCACTTACTCAACACAGAAAAATTTGCTATGATCTTTCACATGACTTTCAGCCAGTAGCAGCTCATAGACAAAAGTCTCCAAACCAGGAAGTGAAGACTGTTCCGTTTTACCTTGCATCCTAATGGATATAAGACTTTGAACTTGGAAAAAAAAAACTGCCAGCATCATGGAGCAACTCAGGCAGTTCAAGAATTTCCCATGAGTATGTCAGTTGCACAACTACAATGCTTATGAGACTACATGAATATGCAAGTATATCAGTGATATAACATGGCACAAAGACTGCAGTATGCTCAATTATGAAGCACTTTTCAAAACATACTTTGGGATACCTCATTTCTGCATTTTACAAAAACTGACTTGCTGAAATAGCCAAAAAACAACAGCAGGGTTCTGTATTCCGCATTTAAAAAGTACTGCTATAGACACTTAAAAAACCCCACTTTCCAAAAAGCAGTATTTTGAATATTAAATATTTCAGGCATATGAAATTTTAATGCATGACTTAAAATATTACCTTCAGTTTTCCCTTGTTAAAAGCACAGATGGAAACTTGATATGCAGAATGCCCCATATCTACAAAGACCACATTTCTTGGCTTCTCTTCTAAGGCTGGCAGATCTTGCTTGTAAATTCCATAGGCTAACGCAACTGAAAAACACCAACTCATGGAATTTAACAAGATGATATACAGATGTGAAATGTGCATTAAAAGCACTACCAAAAGACAGACACTACCCACGTTTACCCTTACTAAACACCTCCATAACTGCTCAAATGTTGAAAACATATTGAAAACATGTTTTTCGTTGACGAGAGATATCAAGTGAAGATTTAACACTAGTGAAGCATTACCTTGTAATTCAGTTCTGTAGCCAAATTTTAGTTTGTGAAATTGCACAGACTAAGCAACCATGCTTACACCTCTCCCTTGAAATGCTTTACTTTCCATATTTTTTACTTTTACTTTGCAAAATTCAAGTGTGCCCGAGAAATAAAAAAAAGGGTTTTGAAAGACTAGTTTACAGGAATCTAAGATTTCACTACCAGCACTCATTTGGAAAGTTGTTTGAGACTTTCTAAAAGCAAAGAGAACTTAAATAAAGAAAAATAAAAGTTACTGATTTAAACAGCTCCAACAACTCCATAGTATTTCTGTGCTCGACCCTAACCAGACAGGGGAAGTTACTTTATAGAAAGAGTTGTGCCATTGCTACAGCTGACAGGACTTCCACAAGTTTAAACTGTCAGTATCCCACAGGCTCAAGTTGACTTGGATATCTGAAAAGTCATACAGTTCAAGTTGTTTGTAAATACAATCAGCAAATCCACTTTTGGAAAAGTTCCATAAAAATGCAGTTTATGTAGAAGCAGTTCTTAGAGCATATGCATTAAATAGTTAGGAAAAATCTCTGGATTATAGTTTAAAATTTCCCTTCCATGTGTATCACTTCAACTGAGTATTAGCTTATGATAAAACTATTTCCCTAATACTTCCATGACTTCCATTTTTACTCCAGTATACCCACCTTCCAGTAAGCTGGCAAGAAAATTAGAAGACCCCACTACACACCTATGTTATTTACTGTAATCTTCCAGATACAACTGATAATACTGTACTATACTATTATTTAATACAGCAATTGAGAATTTAGGTCAGGTTCATGTCCCAGATGGATCATGAAGAGATTCTGAAGGTAGTTCAGGCCTTCCTAATACAGCTGTATGTTCATGGTAGAGCAGAGAGGTAAGCACAGATCTCAGCTTTATTTCCAAAGCTACTCGCCAGAGCCACCATGTTCAAGTTAGCACACCCCAACTCCCATCACGCCTCCTAAGTGCTGCACACCACCCCACTGCTGTGCTTCCAGTTCCCAAGCTGTATTGGGCAGTACTAGCCCAGATAGCTCTTTCCCAAGCTCCTAACTGTCTAACAGCAGGATGTCATCACCCTCACATTCAAGAGCCTGAATGGGTTTAAAAGAAAAAAAAAAAAGTTTCTGCCCTTTACCTGCTGTAGTTTCATTCATCAGCTTCAGACAATTTAATCCTGCAATCTGTGCAGCTGCCATTACAGATCTTCTTTCAGCATCAGTGAAGAAACTAGGGACCTGTTTCCAAAAATAATAACGTAGAGTATTATAGAATACGGATTTTTTTTTATTTAAAGAAGTCATACTAGCCCATTAAGCTACCCTATAAATGTCATTACCACAAAAAACTGTTACAAGATAGCTGCAAATTAATAAGGCAGTCTGAATGAAACAGGTAGGTGATTCATTTTAGTTCATATTTTGATTAAAATTTAAAAAATATGACAGAAATAAAGTGGTATCCAGGGTTGTTTTTAATAAAGTAGATTTTAGCACCAAAAACAATACCCAACCTGAAAATGCTTTCTCAGATTCTTCTGATGAGTCTTTGCTCGTAAAATCATTACCAGTTACTGAAAACACTTGTGCAGGACAAAGTCAAAACAATTAATATTCACACACAGACAAAAAATAAGTCACAGGCAGAAGCAATGCAGTGAGCTGGAACTAAACCTGAACCTGTATCCAATTTTCAGGTATCACCTCCACCACAGCGGCAGCTTACAGTGAACTACAACATGCACTGCCACCAAAAATAACCAAAGCACAATCAGAGCCCATTTTAGAAACTGGCTGCTGTCAGCCGGCACATCTTCACCTCCAGGCAGAACCACATTCATAGTGTGTTTTCTTGGCTACCACTGTGGTGTATTACCAAGGATCCCTCTGTGCGTGGGAGGTGCTCTCCAAGTGTCTTCGTATACCATAAGGAAGCAAGAAAAACCATCAAAGTAGATTTCTAACAGCTGAAGTACATGACTTTGCATCTGTCAGAGACATAGGAACTGGAACGTCTCTGCAATCCCTTCATGCCCAGACTTCCACCAGAGCCAGTAAACAAAAACCATGTGAAAAGCAGATACAGGAATTTATGTCTGGAACAAAACCTCCTCACAGATAAGGACACCAGCTTAAAAAACATGGGCAAACCAACCAAACAAAAAGACTTTTTCAAACAAGTAGTTTGGGCTTTTCAAATTGTCAATATGACTCTCACAGAGTTCAGGCAACTCTCAACTGCACTGCAACAGGGCTCAACTATGTAACAACAAAGAAATTTACCATGACTTTGGGAAGGTTCTTTGGAATCAAGGAGGATATGCTTACACACAGCACAGCTCCCATTTACAACAGGAAATACAGTAATCAGGAATACTATATGCAGCCCTTGGAGACAGTTTGGATCAGCTTACATAACATGTTCTCTCTGAAAACACACTCTTGATTTAACGAATTTTTCATCTTCTCACACGTGATTCCAAAAGTATTCTCATTTGGAAAGCTTTTAAAAAAGGCCTATTTTTGGGGATACAATTTCTATCCACTACTTGTAGCTCTTCCCATTGCACCGTGGCGTAACTGGTCCTAACTTACATAACACTATCTGTAGATTCCAGTAAATATATTACCACTTACCGAAATCACACAGTCTGCCACTGGTTTCTTCAAAGCACTTTCTGAAGTCTCTTTCAGTTTGGCCAATAACATTCCTGTCATCTGTTCAACTGCAAAGAGTCTCTCTTCATCAAGGTATCTCACCTGAAACAGAGAATTGTGATTCCACAATCAATCATCTCAACTCTTAAGATGTGCAAGCTGGACATCGTTTGTAATGTTGAGAATGGAGACTCAAGTTTATTACCAGACTCTAGACACAAATAACTCCGTATCAATTGATCCCACAGATCTGTGCTACCTACAACAAATCTTAAAACAGTTCAGTCCAGGTGAAAACTGATTTGTGGGGAAACTTAACACCTCAGTTATCTCAAGGGGCTATTTACAATGATACAGTTATTTCTGTTGCTCATTTTTTTTATTATTATTTAAAAAACAACAATAATACATATTGAATCACAAAGTCCTAACACAACAAGTTGAAAACAAAAGAGTTTTGGAGCAAACAAGGCAATTCTAACAGTCCTGCCCTGATCAGGAAATACATCTGAATCCTCAGCCTTCATGTGAGGTTCTGTGTCCTGAATTTCTGACTGGCTACTGTCTCTCTACCAATCCCAGGCACTCCTGTGCAGGGAAAACCAGAAGGATGAGCAGCAGCTATATTTATATTGGCAATTAGTGCGATATAAGCAGATGTACAAAACAAACCCCACTTTGTGTTATGAAGCCTTGTCAAAAAGCAACTCAAAGTACACTGAGGATGATTGGGAAATCTGCTTCAAAAGTGCATTCCTGATACAAATTAAAATGCTAAAAGATGAACACATTCTAAAATTGAAGCCAGAAAGCCTGAACTCCAAGAAGAGTACTTTCCAGTCATTTAGTTTGGAAGCAAATTAAAAATAACTCGTTCAGATTTCATATTCAGAGCATTATCCTGCTTTCCTGAAACTTGGTCTCTGCATGTCTAAGACCTAAGCTCAGATGAAAATCAATAATCACACAGTGTAATTTTTTTTAATGTATTTGAACATACTTGAGGGTAAATCTAGTGGGGTAAGGTGAAAAGCTACTAATGGAAAGCACTATGGAAAGCAAATACAATTGATGAGAAACTTCAATGGACATTTTGGAGAAAGTACAGGACTTATTTAGAGAAACAGGAATATATTTAGAGGAAAATATAAGACTGTTCATGCAGAAAGTGACAAAGGTCTGAATCTACCAACTAAAGAGACTCCTCCCAAAGCTTTAACTTACCTTTACTCCTACAGAGCCATTTGGCATCTTCTGAAGTTCATAGGGCAGTTTGGCCCTCTCAGCTTGTATATAAGGATCTTCAAATGCTCTTCCATGCAGTTTTTTGAAACCATGTACTGCATTTTTTACATTTGTGACAATCTGGGGAAAAGATATTTTAATTACCCGTGACATACATGCTACAGACGACCACGCAGAAAGGAACTCTTGTTATGCTGTAATGCAAACACTCACCCGTGTCAAGCCCTACACATTCACTGGAAAGCAACATGTGCAGGGAAAGAAGCGTCTATTTTTTAACCTATAGTCTCCATTAAAAAACCTCAAATTTACTTCTCTCTGTAATACCGATCAGCTTGCTGCCATCAATTTTCACTGTGCTTTTTATTTTAGATGAACTTTCTAATACACTATGCAATATTTGAGATCATATGTTGTTGCAACGGCTGTCTGCAGGAACAGCTGTTACCTACATTAACCTTAAATAAACACATCTCACTTCCTTTGACGTTCTCCTCTAATTCAGATCCCAACTGGACTAAAGCCTCCCCACACCTATTCTCTCATCAGTGTTTTAACCCAACTACTTTAAGGACAGGTTTTTAAGCAAAGAAAGGGCCAGAACAAACAAATCCCAACCAAGGCAGTATTTAAGCTATCAAAAGAAACTACTCCAGGGTGATCTTGCCCAAGTCGAACTAGTTTACTAGTCTAACCAGCAAGCTTCTCAGCTGGAAAGAATACTGACAAATCACACCTTCTCAGCAGCAAAGTTCAGGGGCTGAGCTCAGATAAAAAGTGTGAAGTTGCTCAGACTGAAAGAAATACAGCCTCTCTATTTATTGCCTGCTCATGGTACATCAGGAGGGCTCTACTACCTTCATACCTGCCAGGCAGGTTTCCAAACTTACACAAATCTAAGGGGAATGAAGTCCTCAACATGCTAACATGGTGCATGGATGCAAGAAAGAGAGCAAGACCTGACTTATTTTGAATTTGTAGATTCATACTGGCTATTGCACATCTTTTACATGTTTGGTTGGTTTTTCTCCCACAGGGAGGTTTTCCTAGGTTGCAAGTGAATTTACTGAGGATCAGAGAAATTTCACTTCTATTCAAAGCTCCAAAGCAACCAGTATCTCTATCAAACTCTGTTCAACTTCAGCTTTTCTAAAGTATAAGCACAGTAACCCACCCCAATCCCAGCAGAGATTTAATCATGACCTCTATTCTTGCTGTCACAAGTAAGCAAGAAAGTAATATTATTTTACTGGGGAACAAACAAGGTTTTCTGTTTCTTCTGGTTTTTTTTTTTAATACCCTATATGACAAAGCAATGCAGAAATACTGTTTCAATTTTAATACATGGAATATATTATGGAAGCAGTAACTATTACTATGAAATGTACCCTTACAACAGAAAATTCACTTCAAAACAGAAAATTATCAACTTTATTAATTACTTTTCTTCCCACAGTTCAACAGGAGATAAGTCCAGAAAGTCATAATAAAGTTAGTGATCCATTTACCTGGCTCTTTGCTGCATTCCCAATAGCCCGGGTCTTTGATCCTAAAGATATACATGCTCTAAGTAAAAACAGGAAAAAAATATTAGCTTTAAAAGAAAACAAAATATTTCCATGGTACTTTCAAACATCCACAAAAATTCAAGTAGCAGAACATGGACATGGCAATTAACAGCATCATGCATGAAGCACCAGAAGCTGAGGTGGAATTCTAGTTATTCTTTGCAAATTAGTTTAGAAACTGCAAGCAACTGCAATTGTTGTCATCATAATTACATTTAGGGAATTCTGTAAAAGCTTACATATTCTACAGATCTTATCATGAAGGAAAGGCATGAATGTTCACTTTTAGGTCACAGGTAAATGCAAAAAGAAACCTGTGACATCTAATTTAAAAACCTGAACTTTACCAGTCAGGTTTTCCTGACTCAACCCTTGAGTCTCATAGAACCACATTCACACTATTAAGAGCCCTTAGCAACAATCCTAGAACAACAACTGGGAAAAAAACCCCAAACAGCTAAGCCCAGGGGAGCTGAACAGCCCACAAGCTGTTGAGCACTTCAGTAACTGAATACTACCAGGTACGTGCTGCATACAGGCAAAAGGGGAGACATCTGGGAACAGCTCCCAGGGCTTTGGAAGCTCTAATGCAATTCACAGTCCCTCACTGCTTCCTGTGTCACCGCTGAACACCCCTGTGGCTCAGCACATGCTGCCCCAGGTCCCAGTCACCATCTGGCCCCCCTCACCACGACCTTTGGAAACAGTTGTTTTTTTACTGGAAGTCACTATAACCATACCTTCACATTACAGATCTGAAACAGAACTCTTCCCCAAAAGGAATGAATCTGGCTAAAACTATTCAGGAGTAAGCAACAGATACAACCCAGATTTCATACAGTTCAAATATAACTGTTTAATGAATGTATAAAGGTCACTATAGCAGATTGCTTCCTGCCTGCTCTCCATCATCACTATAACGTGGGCACTGTAATTTGATAGTATCCTCTAGCAACATCTTCTCTGTGACACCACACAGAACATGCAAAACCAGATTTCACTGGTGCGAACAGACAAGGCATTGCCCTACATTTTCAGACATGTAGTTCAGCTTTCACGAACAGCTTTTACCATTTTTAACGTCACAATGCTACAGTTCCTAATCATACCTTGTGATAATTAATGAAAGTCAAACCAAACAGCACTTTACAAAGTAAGCAAATGGTTTACAAACACTAATGCTATTGTATCACACCTTTTCAATGCAGGAATCTGACTATGGTGACAGACAGAATTACTGGCACACACCCCAGGCAGAGCATGAAGCATCAAGTCAGAAGCTACTTTACCCACCACAACTCCTGCCATGGTTTACTTCAATTACTCACTTCCAGCACAGACGGATGGGATGGTTTCTTCCTCCCTTGGCTGGGAAGCAGCAATGTGAAAAAATGAAAGTGCTCTCTTTGGCTCCAACACTTAAGCAGTATCCAAGACAGCCCTCTAGGAAGAATATCCACCCTAACGGATACAAGGATTCTGAATTTCTTCCCCAATGCTACCCTCAGCTTGCTTTGAGGAGAGCTGTAGAGCAATACACAAACTTTACTAAACGTAAAACTCTCTTCACCAGAAAGACATTTCAATCCTCTCCCTGCATTGTTTTGAAGAAGATGCTGCTGTGTGATCTTAATTACAGTATGTGATCACATTAATCACACGTGGTCTGAAAAAAGTTACTGAAGAATTATGAGCTATCAACAGTTGGCTGTTTTTCCACAAAACCACAGTGGTAAAGCAGAGCACCTGAAGGGCCATTTGCCATAAGTTTAACTTGCCAGAAGCACTGGAAACATGTACAACAGACTAGCTGGAGTTGTCAGTTCAGAAAAAGCCAAGTGTCAGTTAACTTCCAAAGAGATGAAGGGCCAAAAGCCTTAAAATGTGCAAGTTCTACTGAAATGGATGGCTTAGTGGCAAAATCTTTTTCCTTTCTTCCTAAGAATATTTGTGCTAAAGCTTCCAAGATGATACACATCTCACCAAACACTACCAATCCCAAGCATTAGATTACAGGATGTACATTTCATGTAAATACTAACAAAGGACCACCTAAACGTTTTAACAAACTGGGACACTAAATTTATGACTTCAGAAAGCTGTGTTAAACTGTGTTAATACAGATCTTCCCTAAGTCTACACTGCTTTTGTCTGTACACTGAAGTACCCTCACACTAACACGGTGCTGCTCACAGCAGCACTGCACAGGCATCTGAGCCAGCTCCAAAGCTGGAATCCGGCTGCACTGATGAACCTTGCCCAGGATCTCTACATGGCTTAGTAAGAGCACACTGCGCGTGAAAGGGGTTACTGGCTTGTCCAGGTATTTTTACACAGTGCTACACAGATGCAGTAACATTAACACTTTGTATTTCTGGGAGTAAGTCACAAGTATTTGGGACATCTCCAATCCACATTAACTATTAGCTACCTTAAGTATCTCAATGATATAAGTACCTGTATAAAAACTTAAATAAGGAGTTAATTTACTGTGTTGCTGTGTGCAATAAGAAGAAAAGTTTTGATGATTCAAGAGTTAGATCTGCCTACATCACTCAGATCCTGTCTGAAGTAAAGGTTTAGGTACTATGGTAAACTTACATAATAGTGATAAACTTTTAATATTTCTATTGATCTTTCTTTGGTTTGCCTAAAGACAATAGTATTAGAAAGGATGTTCCTCAAATTCTGGTGTATTACTACATTTTGAGAGAGAAGGACAAGAAAAATGTCACTTTAAGTGAGACAGCTACTGTCTTTAAGTGTATGTGTACTCCAGATGCTGCAATTGCTAACCTGAACCTCTTTCAGAATCACTGCAAGTATCTCAAAAGTAGTTAATCAGACGTTAATGTGAAAAATACTAAATGCAGGGAAGCCTTCCTGCAAAGGACACACTCCAAGATTAAATAAGAATTGGAAGTGCTCTTCATCATAAGGGGGAAGGAAACTGCAGCGGCCTGAGGATTCTCTGGGCAACAGCTTCATGGGATTCCTTGCACTCAATTTGAGAAGTCCCTGAATTTCACTTCTCATAAAAGGTGCACAAGGATAATGACTTCTTGAGAGTTAATGTGACAGGTATATTTTTCTCAACAGTAAAACGAATTTTAAACAGTATTCCCGTTAAAACAAGAACTACACATTTTGGTGCTCAGTTTCTTTGCACTTCTAAAAACCAATTTTAGAACACAAACCAACACCTACATTTCTCTGAGATCAAAAGGATAGCAATGCTGAAGTTACTACAGCCTCCCAAGGATAGCAATGCTGAAGTTACTACAGCCTCCCACAGCAGAAACAGCTTTCTCTGTCGGCTATAAGTTCCTTTTATAAATGGAAGCACCATCCAATCCCCAATTTTTATGAGTATTATACGAATTCCTGAATTCTCCATGAAAATTATGCACAGATAGAGCTGTGAAAATCCTAGTCGTATCCCATAGAAACACAGGAGCAAAATCTCCACCTACTCTTGCATCTCCCATCATCACAGACGCTGCCCACTGCCCCCCCTTCCCCGCCAGACCTCGGTATTCACGGCCAGCAGATGCGGTGCAAGTAGGAACAGGTTTAAGGAGAGAACTCATCGCGCCACTTCCTTGTTTCCCCGGTGAATCAACCTCCTCCTCCCCAGGCTCGCCACCACTCCATCATGTAATTGTTAATGAAAACGCTTCCAGCCCTGGCAGCCGTTCCAGAGTTGGGGAAACACACGCACTCCACCGAGATCTTTGGATATCCCAAACCAAAGCGTAACAAGAAGAGNCCAACCGCCAGCGGCCCCGCCGTGCGCACGCGCGGCGGGCGGGCAGCGCGCTCGGCCCCGCCGCCGCCTCGGCTCCTTCCGGCAGCGCTCGGGCCGCGCTGCCCTTCCAGAAAGATCTGGAACGATAGCAATGCTGAAGTTACTACAGCCTCCCACAGCAGAAACAGCTTTCTCTGTCGGCTATAAGTTCCTTTTATAAATGGAAGCACCATCCAATCCCCAATTTTTATGAGTATTATACGAATTCCTGAATTCTCCATGAAAATTATGCACAGATAGAGCTGTGAAAATCCTAGTCGTATCCCATAGAAACACAGGAGCAAAATCTCCACCTACTCTTGCATCTCCCATCATCACAGACGCTGCCCACTGCCCCCCCTTCCCCGCCAGACCTCGGTATTCACGGCCAGCAGATGCGGTGCAAGTAGGAACAGGTTTAAGGAGAGAACTCATCGCGCCACTTCCTTGTTTCCCCGGTGAATCAACCTCCTCCTCCCCAGGCTCGCCACCACTCCATCATGTAATTGTTAATGAAAACGCTTCCAGCCCTGGCAGCCGTTCCAGAGTTGGGGAAACACACGCACTCCACCGAGATCTTTGGATATCCCAAACCAAAGCGTAACAAGAAGAGAAATAAATGCCCACTGTGCCTCTGGACCCGTGCGGCACCTCCATCGGCACAGCGCGGGATTTCAAGGACACGCAGAGCCCAGAGTCGGGACACACAGACACACGAGTGTTTCCCGGGCAACCTCCAGGCCCGGCACACGCACCGCCTGTTCCCGGGAAGCCGCATCTTCCCTCCCGGCTGCCGCGGGGGCTGGTCCCGTGGGACCGCGCGGGGATGGCGCGGAGTGGGCTCGGCCCCAAGGGGACAGGCGGGGGTACCCGGCAGGCGGAGAGGTAGCGCCGGGCCCCGGGGGTGCCGCTACTCACGGGGTGCAGCGGTCGCTGTACTCGTTGGCGATGGTCTCGATGCCGCCGCTCCGCGCCACGCCGATGTAACAGTTCAGGAAGCCGAGGTCGATGCCCACCACAGACATGGCTGCGCCCGCTGCTGCCCGCGCCCGCCGCGGCTCCACTAGGACTGNCCTGAGGGTCGGCGGTGGCCGCGAGATGGTCTGATTTAATGAGATTATAACAATCTACAACAATTGATGCCGGGCGGTGATTGGGGTAATTAATGCAGCCGTGCCGGAAGGGAGTCACCACGGAGCGACACAGACCCCCAGCTCCTGGAGCAGGTGGGTGGCCTGGAAAACCCCAAGGTGCAGGGTTAGCCCTCTGTCGGAAAGCCAAGTTAGCCATTAAAAACGGAACCAAGACCTCCTGTGTCCACAGCAGAGGCGAGGATGGCTCCTGGTGCCAGGATCAGGCAGGGAGTTCGGACTGGTAAGTCCGATGCTCCACCCACTGCCAACACATATAGAAGACTGTCCTTGATTTGTGCCAATGTATTACCAGAAGTACCTCAGCTGTCTTCCTTTCCTAGAAAAAAAAAAAGACATGTTGAACCCCAAGTATCTCTACTGCACCTACCCCATGTTTTATGGGTATCATTTTGAGTATTTGGGGACTGAAACTACAAAACAAACCTACAGACTAGAAGAGCTCCCTTTAAGTATTTACTGGCTTCTAAAAATGACATCTCAGTTTCACAGAGCAATGTGACGTCTTTGTGACAAAGCATGTGACACTGCACTGCAGTTTTGTCCTACTGGAGAGACTAAAAAAAGCACTAAACCACTAAACTAGTTTAGCATCCCCGTCAAGAGCTTTTATTATCTCCATTTGTTACAGCTTCAACGATCTGCTAAACAACCAGAATTTTCCTAAAACCTCCAGAAGCAGGAGAAACCATTGCTACCCAGAGTTACATGTAAGACAACTACTACATAAGCATTAACCATCTCATTTTACTTGCTAGTGTTGGGATCAGAAAAGCAAACCATGTCCTGTCCCATCTGCAGTAGCCAGGGAGATGGATCCCAGATCCGGTTTTTGCTCTGCTCTTTCCAACCCTGTTCCAAAACCAGTGATTCAAGGTATTGCAGCACCACCTGAGGATGGCTTCCGACTGAATAGAAACTGCAGGCCAAAAGACTGTGTGCAAATACTCCTCTGTGGCTGTGCAATCTCACTAAGCCAGGCCCAGTTGAAATTGTGCCAATTGACCAGAAAGTGCCAATGGATTTTTATTTGCTTTGTCAAGAGCTGGAGATGAGAACATAAGCAGGGTAAGCCAAACTCTTAAGAGTATTTTGTAATAGCCTTCTTTATGTGCTTCAGTGCCATGAGTATGAACAAAACTCACTCACTCAGCCTGTATGAACAAAACTCACTTAAGTCAGATCAACCACAGACTTGCCTGAGCATCTCTCCCCTCCTGTCATCTACTGCCCACTGTGGCAATCTCGGAATTGGGGTTGTCCAAGTCTTTCCAGTTCCTGGCCCAGGGACTGCATCTGATTTTTTAGTAGGTAAAATATATTTGTACAAACTCCATGAGCTAAGGATTTCATGTGAAACTTAATGGCTGGGGAGGATTGTTACGAATTCGGCTAGCCTTCAGTTCTTTGAAAACAGACATTTACATAAAGGCCTCTTAAATGCTTCTTTTGGACTCAATACTCCACAAGGTTTGGTTTATTTTTCCTTTCCATATTTGTATTTGGGTAGAATTCTATGGGGGTATTTTTGGTCTGTGTTTGGCCCAGCCACCTCTGAGAAGCTGGGTTTTCTCTTGCCAAGTTATGGGAAAAGAGGCTGATAAAGACAGTCTCCAGCCCTGAGAGATAGATTTCTGTGTAAACTAAAATTAATTGGTCTCTCATGATTGGCTGATGGCCCTCCAAGGGCACTTGAAGGAGAAAGAGAGGAGGAGTAGGATGAAGTAAACCCCCAGACTCAATTAGGGAAGACCCTCTGAAATGGACTGTGCAGGTGTGGAGAGACCAACGCAAGCACAGAGAAGTATCAGTTATGTAATATGAGGGGCAGTGCCAAATACCTTTGCTTGGGCAGCCCTGGCCACATCGCTCAGGTAAACGTCATTTGGCCAATTTGATAAAAGGCAGATGGCTCATATTTTGGGGCTCGCTCGCTTCACATGACAGGACAACATTGCCTTGGCGGGGACACCTGCCGTCACCTGTGACCCAGCTGACCCTTGACAATGGCAGCCACTGCTAGGGAAGCCTGGGCATTCCAGGGGTCGGTGAGACAAATCCATGGGGGACACATGGGCAGTTTGGGTGTTTGCACCTGGAGGCTTATTTTCTCTTTTCTCTCTCTATTGTGTTTCTTTCCTGTTTACTTGGCCACCTTTGGTAATAAAACTGTTTAAGTTTTCTGCAGTGTCTCAGTTTCAGCTTCCACATCCCTTCAGACCCCTACTCTCCCTGGAACACTATTGAAAATTATTACCTCAGAAATAAAGTCTCCTAATTTATGTACATGTTAAGATTTATCCTCAATATTGAGATGAGCCATTTTAAATTTTCTCAAGAAGTACTGTATTAAGTGTTCCAAGCTTTTAAGTGCTTGGATCTCTATATATTTGGGCTATGTTTTGGCTTAAAATGCTGCCAGCCAGCTGAGAGCTTTCTCAGTGTTGTTTGAGAGATGGGATAGGGAGAAAAGTGAACAGCTGTATTTCTTAATGCCAATTTAAAAAAACCCCACAAACATAAACTCCTTTGCTATCCTGACTTGTGCTTTCAAATACCATGAAAACATCAACAGGCAAGAAATGAGTTTTCTTTTTACTGTGGTTCACGTAGAAGCTGCCCTAGGCAGATCCATACACGCACTTACCATGGGCTCTGCTTACAGCCCAGGGAAACTGCTGTTACCTGGATATATTCAGGGACAAGGAGTAATTTAAAATTCATGATGTGTAACATTCAGTATGAATAAAATGGAAACAATTTTAAAAATGAGGCAAGTAAGTATTTTCTTGGATTCATTGTCTTTCTACAATAAAAAACACTAAGGAACTTTTTTCCTAATGTTTCGCTTACTCCAAGTGATCTTTTGCCTAATAAATATTTATCTGGTGTCATGCTCTGTTAGCTGGTTCCAATGGCTAAATTTAGAAAAGCTGTGATCCTTCTTCTGATGCTTCTTTTAAGCTCTACTGGACAAGGAGAAGGCTTAGGAATTAAATGAGGTCAGTCCAGTCTTAAGGGTACTCTGAATTGTTTCAATGCTATTAACACTTACACAGCTTATTTTTTTTTCTTCTGTAGTATCACTGAAATATTTTTGTACCAAGTAGATTGCAGTTCATTAGTGATCAATAGAGTCCTCTAAAACATATTAAGCACTGTATTAGGAACCAGCTGGTTTTTGTCTTCACTAGCAAAAAACATGTACACTTTTTTGGGGAGAGATGAATCCAAATCCCTCTCTTTATGTCAAATCTACTGGAGAGAAGATACCTTTTTTTAAACTTAATGCTGAAGTTTTAGCTTAAATAACCTACATCTAAAATGAAATCCACCTACAATGTCAAGGTAAGGTTCTAGGTTCTCCACAATGGCAGAAAGAAAATCTTGCCTATTTAGGCCATTATGATACACACATATAAAATATATATTCACATAATCTGTATAAATAAGTGCAGTAACACACCTAAAAACAATTTAACATATTTTATTTTGAATATATGCAAATGAAAGGCTATTTGGTAATGGTTATCACTGCTTAGCTGACAAAAACAAACTTTGCTGAAACCAGCAACTGTAGTGTGCTTGTTATTTTGGAAAGTTATCCCACCTGGAAAATACAGTTTTAACTGCAAAACTAAAAAGTGCTATATTTAATTCAGGGCCTCCACTTGGATCAGAATAAGCAACATGATAAGGAATTGTTAAAAATCATACTAATCAGCTTCATTTGTACCTGAAGCTTCAGAACTAAATGAATGAAACAGGGATCCCCCCAAAATATATTTATACATCCACAACATATATATAAATTCTCACAGTCTCATCTTTTGTGTTAATAAACCTGTTATCTTATTCCATATAATTATATGTTTTTAATAATCTTGATTATGTTCTTTATCCAAGTAGTAAGTTAATTACCAAGATTTATGAGTAAAAACAGCATGAACTGCAGGCCTGCTGCTCACAGAGCACATAAAGCAGAATCTGAATACAGTGAAATCACATTTAGTCTGAAAGGAAGATGTGAGTAGTGCTAAGGGTGTAAGCTTCAAGGTCTCGGTTCTTTAGGACAGATTACCAGAGGTATGCAGGCATTATGTAAGAATTGAAGGATCCCTGGGATTTTTTTGAAATTACCTAAGCAAGTTCTATGACAACATTTATTCAGAATTTCTTTTCACCTCCTGGAATACTGAGAGAAGAGATTCTTGAAACAAAAACATACAGACACTTCGGAACTAACAATTCTTTTCTATTATCACATGGCAAAACGTCCTCAGGGATACAGGGAACAAGGTCCTGATTTTTCAAAAGCATTTTTGTGGGTTCTTGTATTTCTTGTTTGAGGATGATCTCCACAGCAATAATTTGTATTATTAAATATACTTCTAATGCTACTGAACTACCTAGAAAAATTACCTAATAGTTAGCAATAAGATCCAATATTAATTGCTAATAATTCACTATCATATCCATTACAAATAATGTCCATGAGCAGTAACTCTCAGCTTGTACTGAGCTTTGACTGTTTCTGATCCTGCATCACACCTGAACAACAGTTGTGCCACACAAACTATTTTTCTACCTGCATGGGCTGAGCTAATAAAGAATATTATTCTACCCACAAACCTTTCTTACTCCAAATATGGCTTCTGAGCAGGAAAAAGAAAATAGATCGTGGTGTTCTACTAAAAGCTGTCACCAGGCTGTGAACTGAATGTACCTTTACAAAACAAAAATGGAAGCCTGCATAAATTCTGTAAAATGTATGTCAAATCCAGGAGATAAGTATAATTTTGATCAATTCTGTTTTTAATCCTACTGTAAAATGACTTGGCTCTTCAGTAGTAGTCTGTTGAGCACATATAACTGTAAATAGAAAAGCTGTAACTAACACACTCTTAAGTTCATAGTAAATATTTAGAATACCATGTTAAAGATTTTAAATGTGTTCATTTTTGTTTGTAAAAGCTACCTTAACGGTGTTAAAACATAGGGGCTGGTATACTGAAATGCCAAACTGCTGGTACAGACCAGAAGTCCATCTGTCTTTGCAATTTTAATAATACAGTCACCAGGTTCCTTGAACTGTCGCTCAGCAGCACTCAATAAATTGATGCATATTGTTATGCATTACAGACACCCTCCTTTTTAGTGCAAACTACTTGCACAACTGAATCATTTAAACAGAGTAGATCCTTGTTTTGTCTCCTTATTAACAAAGCATAACAAGGATATCAAGACATGTGGACAAGTGAACATAATTTATTCGAACAGAGAGTGATTCCCATTTGCTAAAACACTTGCAAGTCAAGTAACTACCATTCCAATATTGTTCTCATTCAGCAGAATCCGTACGTATGCATTGTCTCCCCCTTTCTCTGTGTGCTGCTTTAAAGGTAAACCAGCACGAGAAATAAACCCAACTCAACAGAGATTACAAGTCAGTTACAATTTACTAAAAAGATTACAATAAATACAATGATACAAGCTGGTTTTAACTGACAAAGACAGATGTATAACCCAGCACCCTGGGGGCATGAACACAATGGTGCTCGTTAGCCCCTGTGCTGAGTGCTACGTGGTCCCCCTGAGTACAGAGTAAAAGGAAAGGGAAACCTGTTGGTGAGGATAATGGTCGAAGTCTTGTTGAGGGTGGCAGTAGCAGTCCTGTTGAGGTTCTGGTCCTCATCTGGATCCCATGAGTGGTACCAGAAGTCCCCAAACCTGAAGATTATGCACAGGTTGAGGTGGGAATGCCCAGTACCTCCTGCGGGGCAGGGAGTTTCCAAATGGGTGATTTACTCTGTGAGTCATGGGATATTTTTGGAATCTTTGATGGTCTAGGTCATTGCAGCTGCCTATTGTGCCAGTCCCTAATGGCCCATTAGCAAACATGACCCCTCAGGCTGGGTGTGAAGATGCTAATGCCTCCCTGGAGGGGAATTATCACAGCTGAGTCATTGGTGTGAAGACAGGAACACTCCCCTATCTCACAGAGTTCTTTACCACCCAGCTTGTAGCCTGAGGTGTCAGGTGTGCCCTGGGCAGCTGCTACAAATGATCCATTATTAACAGTTCATCAGAAATGATATAGAGGGTGTAGAATGCACAGTTTTGGTTATACTCACATAGTCATAAACTGGTCCTGGCCCCTGTAACTAGCACACTCCGGAAAGAAATTTTCTCTGTAATACCATGCTTTCACTTCCAACCCACACATTCTTATTCATACTTATGGAAAGTGTTACTTGTTTCAACTTTTCCCTGTAGTGGAGCACCAGCCACGAACTGTGACAAAGTTAAAAAAAATCCATGTTTTGTATCTGTAGATTTTTCATCTATTTCCAGCTCTTAGGATTCTCTATAGGTGAAAACATGGCAAACAATAAACCAGACTTTGAAGGAAGAACAACAAACCAAACACCTTATTAAACTGAATTGTTAATTCAGCCCAAATACAGGGCAGAGAGAGCAACAGGTGAAGCAAAGCAGTCAATTCCTGGGACAACCCTGCACAGCACAGACAGCAACTGGAGTTAACTTGTCCCATTGCAGGCAAATCAAGAAAGCCTTCCAGATCCTGTTTTCAGGAAATTAATTTTACCTATTTGAATTAATGAAATGTATCTAGAGACATAAAATACCCAAAATCTCTGTTAAAAATCTTCAGTTGATATTCCTGATATAGAACAAAGATGGTCATTAACTCTTTAAATGACACCCTATACAACCATAGGTTAGCAAAAAATAAACTCAATTTCTGCATTCAAACCTGGCAAAATTCATTACCTACAGAATGTAATAAACCACAAAACTTTGAGAGCTGTGCTATAGCACTGTTTCCAGAGAATCTTTTGCCCAACTTCATCCTCTTCTTTGAAGATTGTACATTTCTTATTACTTTTATGCTTGCAATTACGTATTAGTAAATTTTTAAGTAACTGAATGCAAATACTGTTTTATATTGGTCTACCTCTAAAATGAAGTAAATATACATACCTGAGGCCCATCAGGTAAAACTGGAACTGCCACTGCAGAGATTTCACTGCCTTTCCCAGTATCAGCAGCTACATGAGCTTATGTGATAAGCATACTCCACACAGGGATGTTACTCCTGCTGCTCTGCCAGAAGTCAGGTTTGCCAAAATCGCCTTGCAAAACTGAAACACAAGAATTGTATTAAACAGTATTACAATACTAGAATACTGATCTTTGTTATAGATACTAATTGAAACTTTAAAACACGAATAACAAGATTTATCCAAAACATTGTATTCTTTACAAAATAATCAAGAAACATGGAGTAATTTCTATATTGGGATATTTCCAAGCTTCCACTTGTGAAAGCTAATCCCAGTAGAAGAATAGCTATGTTGACTTAAACTACATCACAGGTACTTCTTGTGTAGTAAATGCAGACCATGTGGATGTACCCCAAATCACTTTTTATTTGCTGGTTCAGTAACAACAACACTGCAGCTTTTGTTCCCGTTCGCTATCCTGAACAAAACATATAAGAAAGCATCCAAAGATCCTGAACTTCAGCAATGGGTACACCACTTTGCTAAATACTATAATTCTAAGGAAATTAATGTTGAGTGTTATTCATGGAATGTTTCTAAAATTTGAGTCATACACGTAAGCCATCTGGAAACACTTCTAGGAGATGGGAGATTTGAAGAACTAGAAAGTGTTATTTACATAATGCATGTTTTACTTTTTCCACTGTAAGGAAAGAAAGAAAACCACCTTAAACTCTTTACATACAAAACTACTGTAATTGAAAAAGGACTGTTTAAGAATTTGCATGCAATGCAAGGAGATTAATCAAACTTTAATGACTGACAGAATTTCTCCTGGTCAGCACTACCAGATAAGTCTGTGGCAAGAAAAGTTTCTGACATTACAGTAAAAAACTGTCAAGAAGAGAAAGTACAGAACACTGCATTTTTGTTTAAATTATCAAAACCTAACCAGAGAAATCCTAAAAGAGATAACCTAAGACAAAGGAAGCAGATTTTCCATCTATTTTCATATTAAATTAGATATGAAGAACTTATTTTCCATTCCGCTGATATGTGTGTTATGTAATTTGCCAAATACCAGTATCAACATTTCATATTCCAAGACCGAGGTTTCTTGTAATTAATTCCATGACCTTTGTGTCTTTCAAGAATCCATCTGAATGGACATTTACATGCACCTCACAAAGTCATTAATCATTAAAGATCAAAAACCAGTTTTATTACTTTATTACTTAAGCTGCACTGTAAACCATGATGACTCTTCCTCTTGTTAGAAAATAAGCTCATTACAAAACTGGATCAATATACCACCAATTACCAATGCATGCTGAGGGAAAGAATTGCCCAGCTCTTGACCAGATCTAGTTTGTTTATTAAACACAACTAATATGCAAAAGATTATTTATGTGTTTTTCTTTATCTGCTTTGGACACAAAAGTCTGTTTGTATTTGTCCTTAAAAGCAAATTTTAGAACCTGCATTTGGAAATACTGTCTAACATTTGCTAAATCAGCAATGCCAAAAATCCTACTGAGAAAGAAATGGCTCTTCAACCAAAAACTTTAGAACTTCCGAAGCTTATACTACACCAAGTATGTTGTACGATCTCTCTCCTATTTAGCATGAGCTGTAACAAAGGCCCCAAACCCTTCCTTTTCAGGTCCTTTCTTTTTCAAGCATTTGGTTTTGGCAATCTGGATTTATCCTGACACCTACCAACAGTGTATGAATTTGGTGTCAGCACAAGAAAATCTCAAACTGCGAGTGAAACATTAGTAACAGTGAGAAAAGCTTACATTTTCAGCTTCCTTACTTCATATGTTTCCAGGTCTAGAGATACCATACCTATGGAAGGTAAAGGGTAGCTGAGTGTTTCACAGAAATGTGTAGAAATTGCTTTCCTGAAGCATTTTGCCTATGCATTTTGGCTGCCATATGGGGTGTTCACACTTCATATTAAAGCAATGCCAAACGGTTTATAGAGGTATCAAAAACTTGGTAGCACTTTTTAAATTATGTTATTCTTCTAAGTTAAAGAAAGGGTTCTTCTGGACACTAAGATAAATGCCTAAGGATCTAAATGGAGCTGAGGAGGAAGGGCTACTACACTACACTGAGTATAAGAATTGTACCAGCCTCAGATGCCCTCAGGTCTGGTTAAAGTTTCTTGTGAAGGAGCAAGCCAAGCTAAACAGGTGATGGGTATTGAAGGAGTACCACCTCTGTTGTTTTCTCCACACACATCTACATATTCACACTGTTTCTTTGGCAGAGACTCACTTGTGTATTTGCCCAGCTGAGTCAAACCCAGTTTAACCCAGTAACTGACAGCAGAGTAACCTTGTATGATTGAACACAAGGATCTAGAGAAGTTAGCTGCCCTCTTTCTAAAGCATTCAAACAAAGTAGTCCAACCTTTAAAAGGCTGAAACAAGAGACAAACATCAGCAAAATTGCCTTTTTCCATACAGATACACACTTCTGTGCACAAACATATACCCGCTAAAAGCAGTGCAGCAAAGGTAGCTTGCTTTTCTGTATGTTCATTCTTCCATTTACTATGAAATCTAATATCCAAGCCTCACATATTTTAGACTTTTCAAAGGTGCTGTTCAGATGCTATTCATAGAATTATATACTTTTATTTTTCAGAGTAAATCTCATNTGTTCTTCTTACGGGCAACAACTTAATTTACAGATGGGGAACAAATCTAACACAGTACTGATGTAACTCAGTTTTGTATGTCTCAAAGTGAAATACTATTGCTCATGTGCTAGAAACCATAAATTTTGGAGAAAGCTGATTAACAAAATCTTCAATCATATGCTTAATCTTCAGGCCTAAGACTTCTACTGCTTGGAACTTAAGCAACTGTTGAGTGATCAAGACAAGCTGTGAATCACTCCATGAGAATGGGCTCTTAAAAGCATTTGATTGACTGTTTTAGAACTATTCCCGACAGTTCTAGCTTACCAGTGAAAACGAGCTAAAGATTTGGTCATGAGAGCCTGTGTAACAGAATTTACTTTCCTAAACACTTAAACTTTTTGAACCTGTTGTTCAAAATGCAACTCTAGTTATGCATTTTATGAAAAGCACGTAGAAACAGTAGAAAGAAAAAAAGTACACTGTTGACATGGAACATGATGAAATGTGCAGATGGCCAGAACTAAATGAGCTGGCTGGGGACAAAAAGACCCCCAAAATCTTACATTTTAAACCAAACTTAAGTAAAAAAAAGCTTTAGGAGCAGCTGATCTGTAATTTACAAATATTTTAATCATTTGTAGGAAAGCTGAATTTTGTAGAAGAATTCTGATTTTGCAAACATCTTGCCTACTCTTGCCTTACATGGATATAACTGAGCAGGTTTTGTAATATCCATCTATAAATTATACAAGATCTAACTAAACAAATTACGGTTAAATAAACAAGAGCAAATATGTTAAGTAAACAAAAAAAGATTAATGCTTTACTGTTCTTTAACAAATACAAATTTTTATTATGAAATTAGGAATAAAAAATAAGCCAAGTCCATGCAGAAGTCTTAAAACCATCTCCCCTGCCCCCCACCTTTCTTTGTGTCTTCAAAATTGCATTTTAACAAATATAAGTATTATTAATAGTTAAAACTCATGAAGTCAAGTAAAACATCAACTAGACTATAGTTCTTGAGTATGTAGGAGAGCATACTGGCAAAAATAATTAGCTGTGGGAAACTGCAGCTGGCCTGCGGATCCCTTGACGGAGGAAGAAGAATTTGACCTTGGCCAGATTGTTGTGTGCCCATGAAGATAAACAACTTGCAGAGACTGAGAACCCATGAGAAGTGTACGATAAGAAACCTGGACGAGTTTGTACAGACACTAGTTTGTAACTGTGGCCAATAGGTGATTGTTTGTGTGTAATGAGCACCAATAATGTTAGTGCACGTACACTTAGGAAATATATAAAAGTAAGTGTGTGGAAAATAGAGCGGGAGATGATTAATTAATAAAGGAAAGTTTCACTTTTATCTGTTTGGGATCTTCGCCTGCTTTTTATCGTCCGTCCCATCAACGACAATTAGCCATTCGTTTTGTGAGGCTAAGTGCCGTAAATTGTCTAAGAGATTTCTTTCTGTGTTGATCAACACAACGCTACTGAAAACATTCAGTATTTTCGAGGCCCTTAGAGGTGCAAAACTTTAACTAATTGGTAAACTTTCTTTTCCCTTCATCACCAATTGCCAGATGTTCAGAGGGTACTTTGAGGATCAGCTTATCATTTTTCATTGCATATTGTGCACTGATAGCGGTGACTGTACAAATTATATGATGTTTTCATATAATAAAGTTATGATCAGGATAAAAAATTTGACAGTATATAAAAATAGGAACTTTGGTTCTCTGAAATGTTTTTAAGTATTCAATAGATGAGATTATTAGAATTGCCACAGAAGTTTTACCTATGTCATACCACAATATATTTACATTTTTCTAAAGCATTTCAAAGATACACCATGGGTGGGCACCCAAACTGAGTTCATTTCCCTTTATATTCAATACTTTAAAGAAATAACACCCCCATGAAGGATGGCTGAGTGTCCAGGAAGCTCATCTATGTAATTAAGCCAAAGGACAGTTTAAAGGCCAGTTCAACAGCAGCTTCTGTGACTGAGTCATGAAAACAGACATAACATTCCTGAGGTTTTGGATGTAGAATGAGTCTCCTAGGGAAAAAAAAAATAAGAAAATCATTAGACTTGTTAGTTTTTTTTCTCCTCAAATGATAAATTCTGGTTGTACTCCAAGGTTTCAGTAAGAAGTTAAAACCAGTTGCTGTGTAAGACAGCTGGCAAATTTCAGTGTCTCTCCTGCATTTAATTTTTAAATCAAGTTATTCTCTGCTCAGTTTTCACAAGGCTGCGCATGGAAAAAATCTTCAGGTTTTCAGGATCTGTTTCTGTGGTACAAGCTGCACTCAAGTCCTTGGGAGGAAACCCCCCTATTCAAAAATGTACTAATTTCTAAACTTAATACATCTGGGTAGGTACATTCCCACATACTAATCCAATGAGCTCTTTTAGGGAAAGAGCTAAAATAGGAAAGCTGTTAATCTGTGTTAATAATGTTATCTGTGCATAACCTTGTGTAGCATTAAAAGATATCAACAGTAGCATAAACTACTGTTTAAATTAAAGATTTTAATTTTTTAACAGAAACTGCAGTTACGTACATTCCTGGTGGGAAACAACTGCCTTTCTTTTTTCTCTTTAAACATCTTTCCTCCGCTCTGCAAAGGCTGCCAGCTCCATGCTGTTTTCACACTGGCACGGTGCTCCCCTTAGTTAAAGGTGGAACTTCACACCAGTGCAACTTCCCAGTCCCCAATTAAAGCTACCTCAGTCAGTCTGCTCAAGCATTTCTGTGATGTGCTATAGTTGAATTCATTTAAAATGGCATACTCAAAATTAAAAGCCAAAGACAAAATTTGTCTTTAAACTTACCCCACAACCCAGTAATTCATTGTTGGTGGTGGTTTCTTTTGGTCAGTCCAGTTATCAGGAGAGCACTCAAACAAAACTCCATGTTCTCTTACCAGACCTGGGTCCTCAGCTGCCTTACTAAATTCTGATATCCCACTGTCTGTCTTTTTCTTTTTCTGTAAAACAGTTGGTGAAATGTTAGTAGAGAATGAAACATGTTTACATAAACACTAGCAAATATAATGACATTATTTCTTCAAGACTCTCTGATGTCATTGATGACATTGCTGTCAAAAAGCCAGGCTTAAGAAGATGTAACTAATTTGCTTACATGATTTTTCTCTCCACAGTTTTGTTACTTTGGCATCAAAAGGCTTTTCCATTGTTACACAACTTGGAGTGAGACACATGCTCCTTTTTTTAACTTTTTTTTTCCTTTGAGCTGAACACTATTTCTCTAATAAGACATCTGAGATACTACAGCTCCTTTAAAAAAGGGTGTTGCAACAGCTAAAATTCTCATCTTTCTTTCTCAGTGTGCCTCCCTAATTAAGAACTGTGATAGTAAAAGTCCATTGAATAAACTTGGCCAGGCAGGAATTTCTTTTTGTAAACAAACAGCTGAAGCACTTTGCTCAGAACATCTTCTCACTCTTAATCAGTATGAAGGCATAAAATGTATAGAAAATAAAGAAATTTTTGTGTTTTGCTGAGCTTTTAGAGCCACGTTTTATACAAAGCTTTTCAATAAACCTTAAAAGTTCCAATTCATCTTTGGATCTACAGATGAGACTCCTATTCCAATCAGTTGCTTCAACGGTGAAATAAAAGGTTTTCTTGGAAAAAAATCTCAAGGAATTTATGTCTGCCATATGCAGAAGTATAAACCACAATTTTCAATTGCCTACAATACTGAAGATGTGGGGGCTGAAGATCTAGAAAAGATGGTCAAAACAGCATCACTGTCTTAATTTCTCAAAAATGGTAGAAGAAAAAGTGAAATGCATCTCAGCAGCTGATAAGCAAAACAGGTAATGTTTGTCTGCCTCAAATTTCCTTAAATATGCTTTGGATTAAATTAATAAAGCACAGTCTAAATAGTTCATAGAGATTTCACACAATGAACAACCCTTCCTGTATTTTTCCTTAGTGCACCATGTCAGTAAAAACCAACTGTGCAATTAGCAAAGCTGACTTTTAGCAAAATAAAAATGTGCACTGAACACAAAGTGACTGATCTGTACATTATCTCATAAATTGAGAACCTGCCCATAACAGTAATATCAGGAGCTTTAAAAATTACACACATGCACGTACAGTGAACCATTGAAATAATGAAGTGAAAACAATCTTGAAATACTAAGTTGAGAATCTAAATAGCAAAACAAAAAGCAAAGTTCCTGTACCTCTTTCCTCATGGATTGCTGAAAAATGGAACGAATTGAAAGACAGCACCGGTAGAAATTCTCGATTAACTGAGGGTGGATGGAGCCGCCGAGCTGTGCTACTTCTTTGTGAGTTGGAGTAATAAAGATTCCTTGCATCGTTTCCAAAGAGAGATAGTGGAAAAGGGTATTCTCAGGACCAGACGTCAACCTTAAAAAAAAATCAGAATTAATTTATTATTAAAATAATTTTGAAAAAAATTTCAGTTTATCAACATATACTTTGTTTCTTAAGACAATTGTTTTGCTGGTAACTATAATAGAGTACAAAAATGGATACAGGCATTCAAAAGGTTCCGATGTTTACACCAAGGAAATCCTGCTGGTTTGGACTGTCAATACTTATTTAAAAAACCAACTAACAAAAAATCAAAAAATCATAGTACTAGTTAGGTATTGTACTTGTGTTCTCAAAATTTGCCCCCTAAAAAGAAAAAAGGGAAAGAGAAATAAAAGCTTTGTCCTTTGTACTCCTACCTAGAGAAACCAGGGAGGCACAGTTTATATATATGGGTCCCAGAACTTTTATTTGAACTTTCAAGGACACACAGATGTGGGACATGTGCATACAATAGTGACACACTGTTCACAAACAGTCTTTTATTTTATTATATTTTTTTTGTTTAATTAAGCTCTCAATTTAAGAGCTTCATTTCTGGTAATTCTTGCATAGCGAAGTTTTGGCTAGAATAAAATTATACAGGAACTTCTGTGATCTGTGTATATTCAAAAAATGATCCAAGTATGGCCTAAAAAATGAACTACTTAATAAAAAATAATTTCTTACTTGATAGCATTAAGAAGTTCTGTATCTTTCTCTGAAAGGTTCTTTTTGAGGTTTCCTAAATGAAATGGATTTGGCAGGGTGTGTTTTTTTCTAGTGGCCTGAAAAACAAGCAGGGAGATGAAATAACAGAGAACACACAGCTAAAGGATAAACAGAATCAAACCAACAAATCACCTACTTAGAACAAAATAAGAAAATAATGTAGCATTTTTTAAAAAGGTCCAAACTTATATAAATGTATTTTAGACTGAAATGGGTTAGAAGCAATTGTACAACTGTACAGCAATTTGTCCTGGTAACTTAAGTTTACACTATTATTATTATTATTATTTCAAGGATATTCTCCAATTCTTTCTGCGGATTCCAATGCAGCTGTGCCCACTTCAGCCATGTGAAAACCCCAAACATTTACAAGCAATGATAAAACAAGAAAACACGTGATGGCTCTGAGGCTGACACAAAGCTTTCTAAGGCAACAGAAGTATTTTCTACTGAATTCAGGGACTCTTATTGTTTCAGTTTTAAAGAACTACCACCTTCCCCAAGCCCATCAGAACCTTATGAATTCTCTGCCTTTGTTCTCAGACCTGATCCACCACAAGCTGTGGATTAGTGCTTTCATCTTCCGCGGGGCCTTCGTTACCCTGTTGGGGTCCTCCACTGTTTCTTGGAGGGCTTGGCTTCCATGTCACTAGGGAAGAATCCTCAAACAGAGACCTTCTGCTCGATGGAGTCGTTGCTGGCTTGCAAGTGTTTTGGATCTTGCTTAGGATGGGTAAGGTGGTTGAGCTCTCCAGTTTGTCACGTGTTGCAGGAAGGAACCAGTCAGCACAAGCTAAAGGTGGAATTGAAGGAGAATCCAGCCTTTCCTCTATGCTGGCATCTATTTCTTCCAGTTGGAGTATGGTTGCTTTGACCTGATCTACATAGATACAGTCTGGTCCTGGATTCCCAATAGCTTTGGATGCACAGCCTCCTGCCTCTAGCAGGACACACAGCATGAAGTGTCTCTGAAAATATGAAGGTAGCAACATTAGCCTTTGGTTTAATATACTGTATGTGCTGTATTATATCTCAGACTTGGGTAAAATACAGCACTGTATTCAACGGTCCTTCCTCATCTCCAGAGAAGTTGTTTTCTTTTAATCAAATCATGACCACAGAGATCTTTCTGTTACTGTGTTAAAGTTAATGACACAAATGTAAGAGTTATTGTTTACAAACTCATTAGCTGTTTGCTTTAAAGGGAGTCCACATTTAAAAAAACAAAAGCAGACACATTTCTGAAATGAGTTGTCTGAAAAGACAAGCTCACGAAGGTAAAAACACTTTCAGCTGAAGTGAAAAAGCATAAAAACATGAATAGATACTTATATTTTGCAACCTTTGCAGATGTATGAACATTGCTACTCTCTGATAAATGCTATCCCATAAAACAACTACAATATAAGTATTTTGTAAAATTACCAAATAAAATATGTGGAAAGTGTTATCTTAGTGAACAACAGGCAAGACACAACAGCAAAAAAGAGCCCCAGAGAATGGGCACACTGCAATTGTTAACTTACCAAGCCAACTATCAGTAAGAAGTATCTTGCTTCAGGTTCCCTGTATCCTGCAATACTTGAGCCTTCACATGGCTGGATATGATGCTGTGGAAATACTTCCTGCCAAATCACTAACTGACCAATCCTCTGTTCTGCTGCCAAGGGTAACAGACAATAGTGTCGACAATATAAACCTATATCAATAAGATCTTCCTTTGGCAAGTGATTACCAATCAAGTAACCCTTAATGAAACACAGAAAAGGAAGTGAATTCAGTAAGAAATACAACACCACCACGTATCACTTCAGAGTACTTTTTTATATAGAGGTATCCCTGCTCCACATGCATTGTCATCTTAAGCTCACAGACTGTCTTTTTGGTATACACCTGTACAACAGATAACACTGAGCTTTTGCACCACATCTGAAGACTCAAAATACTGAAATATAAACAAATAAACTATCAGCATATATGCAAATTATCAAAGGCGAGCTGGGAAATGCATGGCTTTAACAGCTTGAAAAAAAATACAAGATTAAGGTGCTTGAATTCTCATTTAATTCTCTTTCCAAAAATAGTTAGCTTTCACTGGAATTAATAAAATTTCCAAAGAAGATATATAGCACAGCAGTGGTTTTAGTACTAAGGACTTTAAGTGCTGTCATGGTAGATACTGTGCAGTTTTATTTGTGGGAACAGTTTAGTCTCATAACACTACCAGCATAAAGAACAATTGGATGATAAAATCCTCAAAATGAAAGTTTTCTTTAAGCAAAGGCTGTTATCTTCCTCTTTATACTGCTGATTACACCGTCCATATTTACTAAATAAATTTACAAATGAGGCCAAGGTGAAAAAAGCTGTTGATACAATTTCTCAAGTGTTGGATTTAAAGACAGATTAAAGATAGATCACTCGCTATTAAAAAATGGCAGAGAATAAAAAAATTCCTATAGTCCTATTCCTACAGTCTCACTTGAATTGACTCTTACTGCTTTATTACTGTCCTCTCCAATCCTCTGATCATACAACAAAAAATTCCAGTTTCAAAAAAGTATTTTGTTCTTACTGATCATACAGTACATATCATTTCCTGACACAGTTTTTTTTCTGTTATGGTGTTTGAGTTTTAGATCCAATACTAGAAATAGATGTTTTATGTTGTCATACATTTCTTTCTTATTTGTGAGGCTCTGAAAAGGGTAAGTCCATGACTAAATTAGATTTCTAGATGCATTTTCTAGTCTTTAGGTCTTAATCATTAATACTACCTTGTAGAAGAGACAGGAGCCCAAAATCATATATAATCTTCTCATGTCATAATAATCTTCAGACTGTGGGGAAAAAGAATGGTATAATTTTTCATTCACAATTTTTATTTTATTTACCAAATGCAAGTGAACGACTTCTGGTAAATTGTAATCATTATTTAATATTTTCATATTTGACCACCTCTCATTACCAGTATAGCAGTTAATACTGAGCAATAAAGGGAAATACTAAGTTTTTAGCCTCCATTACTGATTTTCATATCATTACAATTTTCTCAAAAAAATTCAGTTGAAAATCACAAGTTTCCTATTTAATTGTTATGTGTCCATTAACTTTTTGTTAGGATATGTTCATTCTCACAGTTCTTAACAGCAAAGTACTTGCAGCATAACTATTGACACCAAGGGCCCTCATAGAGTAAAACTTTCAAGTCAAAGCATTTTTTCCAGTATTTGACATCTTACCCAAAATATACCTATTCATTGATGTTTTAATGCTCAGTTCTCTCTGATTAGTAACACTATGTTTAAATGGATGTACTGTATTTTAAATTAAGTGGTGCAGTCAACTTCTGTGCAATAAACTGTAACTTACCAATACTGCTTTCTGTAAATAATCGTCTAGGTTGCTTAGAACAGTTGTTTAGAACAGTTCTGTTCTCTTTTGAATAGAATTTTCACGTAACTGTTCTGGAACATGAGTTTAGGAGATCTCTCTCATGGCAAAGTAAAGCTGAAATTTCAGTATGTTTACACCTTGCACAGCAAGAGTTACTTCAGTAAATTACTATAGTCTCCTTTAACAGTATTAAAAATAAGCATAATTTGTGATTTCTGTACACTGGAAGATTTAAATTCTCAGTGCACCACAGGTGTTTTCAGGTTTATTCACAATTGCTTGGGAAGAAGACAGTTATTTACACAAAGAAGAAATGTAGCAACAATCAGCTGTGTTGAAATGAAAGTGTTTTTGTAGATATCCCATGGACTTAAATTATATTGTCAGTGATTAATCCTATAGGATTATAATACATTGTAATATTAAGCATGGAGAGAAACTCAGGATAAATAGAATGGGTAAATCGAGCTATCTTAAAAGAATAATACAGTATTCCTTTGCTTTGACTCACAATTGATTAGAAAAAGTGGATGAGTTTGAAATTAGTGCTTTTTTAAACCACTGAATGACACCAAGGCAAAGAGATAGTGTGCAATGTAAACAAAAAATAAAATGTTTACCAGCTCTGCAAAGTCAGCTGCTTCCAGATCACTCAGTGCTGTGTCAATTTCCATCTGAAATATTTAAACAATACTTCTTAATAGACATTTCCAACACATCAATTTCCTCTCTTGGTGGTCTCAGAAGTCACAAGCAAAAAGAGGGTGAATAAAAATTTGCGCCTACTTTTCAATAGTAACATCAAATATCAAGAACACCCTGAGCCATCAGATTAAAGAAAAATCCTTCTTAATTGCTGTCTATCTCCCTGCTCTTTGAAACCGTACAATTTCCCTCCTTGCGTGCCTGTGACAGGCAGTGTTTGGCATGCAGGAGGTGTCACTCTTACTTTCAGTGTGCTTTCAAACATGACGTCTAGAACAAATCTCAAATCTGGCACACTACTGCATCCAACTGAGTTATCGGAAAAATCTTTTACAAAATGGATTTAGTTTTTTTCATCTCTATGGAAATTGCCAGAACTTTCTCATACATTATCTTCGTTCTACTGAAACTGCTTTAAGTGTCCTTATTTCTGTAACTACAAGAGCTGCTGGTTAATGTAAGTTTTATTAAGCCTACTTCAAGAAACATGGTAGGTACTAGGCACTGAAACTCATGACAGAAATGTGGTACTTAATGAAAAGAACCTAAACCCTGTAATTACAAACTTCGTGGGCTGCATTAACAGGCTGCCCCTAATTGAAATACCACCAGTTTTCAAATGGAGCAATGTCAGCAAGGCTGTTAGCAGTCAAAAATTAACCAGTCTCTCAGCTTTTCCCCAGTCAAAATTCAAATGGTTTTCTTCCCAAAGAACTGATATTTTTATATTCCTTATAGGATATAAAGCTCTTCACCAAAATGTTAACTGAAAATGTCATGTTCTGCAACAACAACGTTTTTCTGGAAAATATGAACGATCTCAAGACAACTTTGGAAAGTGAAGTCTGTATCATAAATATCAACAATGCTGTTGTCTAAATCCCTTTAAAATATACTATTCTGCAAGAAAAAAAAAACCACCTGGGAGCTGAAATACAGAACGAAGTGCAATAGAGTCTCTCTACAGAAACCTGAGAGAGAAGAAAAAAGCCTGGAGGAAAGAAAGATCTCTTTTCTGAGACACTCCAAAAATTTGCACTTCTGTAGCTAAAACATATATAACAGCGTGTTCATAGACATAAAAGCAGAGGTTGGACTAAAATCATTGCAAACATATTTTCCTCAAGCACATATTTAGCAAAAATGTATCTGGACACATACAATAGGGTAAGGTAGAAAGAAATAAATATCAGTCTCCAACTAAAGGAGGAGACAAATCTCCTTTAAATAAGAAAACAGAGAAGGCCACACTAGCAAACAGAAATCTGTTTGGAAACTCATAGCATTGACTGATGCACAACTTTCAACATCCATGGCAACTTCATTACTGAATCACAGCAAACCTGAAATCATTCTGCAAACCCTGTCAGTAGTAAAGTTGAAAGACTTACCCCTTCATCCCTTCCCCTGCAAACACATTTATGAAAATTATACACTGAGGTCTTATTAAACATAAAAATCAGAAACCCAGGAAAGTCCTAGTTAATACTATCTTCAAATAAAAATCCTATAAATTACAGAATATACCACTGCAGAAGAAATGTCATTTTTAACATACAAACTCAGTCTTTTCACCTTGCCATTCTGAGAAGCACTTTCAATTTTCCATGAAGTTCAGTAAGTAAAATGTTCATTCCTTTTATTGTTGCTAATGAAATAAGTTTGGATAATGGAGTTTAGGGCCAACTCAGACTAAAATCTTGGTCTAATAACTAGAATTAGCCCTAACTATGTTAGCTACATACTTACAAATGTTTTGGGTCTATTCATGAAAGAAAACTCTGAGTTTAAATTTTCCCTGCTGTTTTATTTGCATTAAATCATGGCAAATACTCATTAAAAAACAAACTTCACCGTGACAAGACTAACATTACCCTAAACTAGAAGCACACATACTAAAGTCATGAAAACGACATTTATGCCTGGCAGCTGTAATTCTATTTACTGTAATCTACCTTTTGTTTTACTAATACTTCATGCACAACTTAGTTTCTAATTGGGAGGTAACCAGACAGTGGAATGGTGCAGAAAAGCTGTACCTGTATGTGTAAAACAAATGGCATGGATATTTATTTTTATTCTGCAACAGCTATTTATAACTCTCCTAAATTACAAGATATGGGCTTCTGGAGTAGTATTTCCTACCTTGAAAAATACTTATTGTCAAAATCAAACATAAAGCTACATACCAGAGGCCGCTTTCCCCTACTCTATATGCTAGTTCTTAGAGATGTGTTTGTACATATTTTAAATAAAGTTTTAAGTCCTTTGTTATCGTATTCTCTTCCTAGATATCTCTAAAGCCATCACACTACACTCATAATAGCAATCTGTTTCCTGTGGGAATGACAGTGTAGCTCCAAACTTGAATAAAGGATCTGGTAAGAAATGAGTGGTCTTGGATGGGCAAAGATAAATTACACAATAACAGCAGAAGATACTTGCATTGAGTTTTTGGTCTCTCATATACAAGTTTTTCCAGAGAGCTGTGAAAAGGACATTACCTTGGTTTCCTGAGGCAGTGTCAGCCAGCGCAGGCCTGGGAGATTGTCCAGGAATACGGCACTGCAGGTCTCGTAGTGCTGAGCACTGGGCTTGAGCCTCGCGGGCTGAAGTGCCCGCTGGAAGAACAGGTTGAAAAAATGATCCAGGCGAGAAACATTTTCCACCTGGCAAAAAGCACTGAACAAACATGAACTCCAAGTTAGAATAACACTGAGAAACTTGCAGCTTGTTTATATAACCCACATTGCTAGAAAAGTCTCTTTGCAGCATGATGCTACATTTGGATTTATTTTTAACACTAATTTTTAACATGAAAACCCACCAGGCTAATATCTAGGCAGTACCTACTAATAAAGAACAAACTAAAGAAGTATGGTATCATAGTAGATGTCTTAGAGCAACTTAAGATGAGTCAAACATCAATTTCATCTGTTTGGAAACTGAGATTTCTTTTTTCTCTTTCTCTGTGGCATACACATTATCCCTGAACTGAATGCAAGCATATGAATAATTTATTTTGGCAATGTTATTTAGGTTACAGTCAAGACTGAAAATTTTCTGAGTGATTTCCAAATGCAGAGAAAGACAGTCACTGCCAAAGAGAATTGAGAAGTCCATAGTGTTTATTAAAAAATTAATACTGATTCATATGTGTTTTAAAGATAGTGCTTGAACACAATGGATAACATTTGCAGAGTGCTGCTGACAGCCACAGTGACTTAGACTATATGAATGATTTAACCTAATCAAGAACAAAGTTTCTGAAGTGACAAAGACTGTTTAAAAAGTGTCTTAAGAGTGCTCAGACTGAAAGCAAAAACCAAGAAGAACGGAATTCTGTTTTTTATGCAAGTGTAAAGGAACATGCAAAGAAATTCCATGTAGATGTTGAAATTAATGCTACCATTTGTCTTTTTCAGTGAGCACCAATGAAAAATGTGTGACTGAAAATACTTTTTAAAGAACTCACCTGTTCAAGGAACCATACATAAATGTCAAGGTCCTGACAACATCTTCAATCATGTTCCTCAGCTGAGAAAGTGGCACACTAAAAAATAAAAATTAAAATGTACAGCAATGGTTATAACATCTTTACTATGAATAATTAGTCCTCCTAGAACACATATATGTGTAGTATTACTGATGTTATTCAGGAGTCTCTGTAAAGTACTTGAATTTACCATATCCTAAAATATTACTGTTTTCTAACCTACAAGTATTTCTGAGATCTTATTCCCTTCAGAGGAAATGAAAATGTAACTGCAACAATGGATATATAAAAGATGAGAATAAAGTCAATCAAAAAGTGGAATCACAGGTATAAAAACTATTTTTAGTAAAAAGAGTACATTGTAAGCCCTTTCTTGCCTTTTGTTTGTTAGAATAGTACAGTCTGAGGCCACAAAATAAAATTTAAAGGAAAACAAAACCTTTCCTTTAAAACTCACTTTTCTTCAGGAAGGCCAATTACGAGCAACTTGTCAGATTCTTTCCAGTAAACAACTTGAACCAGTTTTTCACATAAGAAAAGGGAGGAACTAGAAAAATTAAACCAGAAATATTTTTGTTAACAGTCTGAAGTTATAAAAGAGTTAAAAACAATTTAACTGAATTAAAAATCCTAGTCACTGCTACCCACTACAAGGAAATTCCCCCAAATCAATGCACCTGCAGTCTGAGCAGTCCAACTTCAGGCATGTTGTTCTAATTAAAATGTTACTGCGCAAACAAGTTGAGTCACTCTGGTTTTGTCTATAACTTGATACATAATCCATGTTTGCTGTACATGTATGTATAAAGTAATGAAAATAGCAATACATTAGATTTTAAATACTTTTACCTGATAATCTCGGTATAAGTAATATTTTCCAGTATGTCAGACAGTGTGAGAAATATTCCTCTCACACTTTTCAGTTTTTGGGAGGCTTCAGATGTGGGGTACTGATAAAGAATTTCTTGCTGTGAAGAAAGTTAGCTGTTAGTTAAGCAAAGCAAATCCAAACCCCTCCCCTAAAATCCCCACAGAAAACAAGATAATATTTTCTTTTTGTTGCAACAGGGGCTTTTTTAAACATGAAAACTTTTCTCATTGACTTTCATATGGTATTGAAGCATGCAGTGGGCTGCACAGCCATACCGGCAAGTTCTAAAATACACATAAATGTTTCTGACAGTTTTAAATTCTCTATTTTACAGAAAAGCACAACTTAGTTACAATCATTATTACATGGAGAAACATAAAATGACAAACAGTATGGCCACTGCATTTTACAATTTTAGGTACACCGTTAACAAATCTGATTCCAAGAGACAGGAAGAAATTCTTAACTGTGAGGGTGGTGAGACACTGGCACAGGGTGCCCAGGGAAATTGTGGACACCCCATCCCTCGAAGTGTTCACGGCCAGATTGGATGGGACTCTGAGAGCCCTAGCCCAGTGAAAAGTGACCCTGCCCATGGCAGAGGGGTGCAACTAGATGATCTTCAAGGTTCCTTTCAACACAAATAATTCTAGCATTCTGTGACTCTAATATTTGTATGTTTAAATTCTGATTTAAATCATCATCACACATACATAGCTCTTCAAAACCAACAGTAAGAATATGAAAACTCCAGTCTCTCTCTATAACCCTACATAACGGCTTTACATGTACAGCATAAGATATAACTGAGGTATATAACTCAAATAATATACACCATTAACATCTCTCACCAAATCTCTGACTATCTATGTCAGCATACTCTTAAACAAGTCATCTTGAAGCTCAGTACAGACAGTATTTGTGACAATTTTCTTTTTCTAAACAGTTTTTTGAAATAAATTTTTTATGCAAGAATTTTTAAAAAAAATTTATTATTTCAGCATCCATATAGTCATAGGCAAATATGATTCCCTGTCATTTATTTCTTTCTGCCAAATAATGATGGGCCAAAATAATGCATGTAATATTAAGCATATCCATTGCAAAGATATAGTAAATTACCTTTCTACACAAACAAAAGAAATATAGGCATGAGTAACTTCCCTATTTATGTCACTAAGCACATTCAGCCAGTGAATTAGAAAATCCATTAGAAAATTTTCCTTCAGCAAGACCAAAAGGATGTAAAGTTTCATTACAGAAGGACCTGGAAAACTCTTCATGCTTATTCAGCTTAATTAGCTCTATTTACAAATACTCATCAGTGACAAGGATCTTTTTTTCCTGGAATCAGTCCCTCAACTGGAGAAACCCTGCTCTTTTCTAATTGCAGCACTGCAAAGGGCTAGATAGAGCCTTTTTTCCACCCCTCACTATGAACTGGGGCCTTTACACAAAATTAATTTACGAATTATCTGTACACTTTCTCAGGGAAAGAAAAGCTAACTGTCAGAAAAGGGCAGAGCGGTATCAGATCTGTGTATAGTGATTTATAGAAAGGTTCAGGACATGCCATCATATCATGTCAGCTGTCTCTAAGCAAGGCCAAAGGTCACAGACCAAAATCTATGGAATTAATAAATGACAAGCAGCTGATTCCTTAAAAACTGTAAACCCTCCCTCAACTCAAAACTCCAGATCTGGACAGACTCTGAATTAATGGCTTCTAGCAACACCATCATGTAGGAGGAATATGAACATTATTCCTTTTAAGACCTGGTATCACAAAAATCAGGTCAAACACAAATATGTTACGGTTGCACAGTGGTACAAATAATGTATAATTGCAATATCGACCTTAAATATAAAAAAGACAGGATCAACCTCACTCGCTGAAACTGTTGCCCTCTGGGACACCCCTCCATGGGCATACACACATCCCAGATGATTTCCAGTACTGCTTTCTTTTATAGCTGAACAGACAGACCTTACAAGTCTTAAAGCTCATTAATTCTATTTTTAGGTGCCAAAAGCTCAGAAGTGGAAGAATTAGTTACCAGTTCTAGTTGCCATAGTTTACATGGATGTGATCTGCATATCATGCCTCCTTTGGGTATGGGTAAAGCAGTGTAGTAAAGGATCATATTTTTATTGTGCAGTATGGCATAGGGGTATCAAAACTTCATTGCTAATTTAGAGTACTGTTTAAATCTGGGACAGTACATCTATAGGATATGTCACTTAATGTTCAGTAAATTAAAGACAAAGTCCTTGAAGAAAGGCAGCCTTCTTTTGTAAGGAAATGTTATAAAGAGCTTGATTATACTAGCAAAGCATCCCTCAACATTAGAGACTATTTGGCGCTGCGTAACTGCCAAGATTTCTCAGGAAACAATTATTCCATGATGTGAAGGGACAACATGTGCATTACAATCCCTCTTTTACCTCTGCTCAATGTTCAGGATTGATCCTGTGTCTTGCGAGAGTGTAAAGAAATAACAGGGCAAGAAACCAGTACTCCATTTACTCTGAAGTGCAGGAATTGCAATTAGGCATTTGCATGTCTATTCCCCTACCAACAGAGGAGCCAGAGACCTTGAAATTATTTTTTAAAATATTTCATAAAGTTTATGGGTTCAAAAAAACACTGGTCTTTCAGTCTACAGCAACTGTCCATAAGTGTTATAACGCATATAACATAGCAGTCTTGGACCACTAAAACTCAGAACTGAAGAAAAAAAGAACTATTTGAAATATACAAATGAACTTTGATAAAGAATCTTAATAAGTTTATTTAATTCACAGTTATATGAGCTCTTTTCATTTTTATTAAAAGGAAACACTAAAGAAGAAAACCAGTGGTATTTTATGTTTTAATGGAAGCAGTCTGAGCAGGAAAAAGAGCCTGGAATGGGATTGCCTAAGTGCTACACTATTTAAAAAAAAAAAGAACATTGATAAGAGACTTTTGTATAAACTTATTTCTGTTGAAGGTACCCCACATGAAAAACTGTAAACTCTTACATGAGTTTGGGAAGAACTACAAACTAAAGCATAACTGTAGTATCTTGCCTAACAAGCAATGGACCATACACTACCTTAAAATTATGTTAAGAGCATGATTTATCTTGCAAATCAAGTACTTCAGAGTTATGAAGTACTGGATTTATGTCTGACTAATAAGTTTTAATCATATCCACTCATCTGTCCCTCCTGTCCTCTGCACAAGACAGGCCTATCTTTCAGAAAAAAATATAATAATTAAGACAATAACACTGTGTACATACTAAAGGGCTGACTTAAAGTTGCACAAGTAGATATAAATCTGTAATTTCTGAGTTGTCATCCATTTGACTCTGCAAACTTCACATTTCTTACATGATATTGTAGCATATAATTTTCTAGGGTTCTCCTCCCTAGCCCTGTCTCTAGAAAATAAAATTAAACTCCAGTATGTATAGCTGTAACACTTTTTCTCTATCACACATCACCAAGAGAACTTGAACCAGTTGAAACATAGTCTAAAAGAAAGCAAAGATTTGTCAGAGAAGGAATGGAGCACTGAGTGACTCTAAGGATAAATTCCAGGCAACAGAAAGCAAAATGTTTTTCTTCTGCTCCCCCCTCCATCACTGTCCTGCCATCCCAGTCCCTGAGGACTGGCAAAACTTGTGCTTCATCTGAGGTCTCCTCATCACAGATAATATAAGATCACCAGGGCAACAACGCTCAATTTGAGAATTCACACAAGGGGAGAAGAGTGTTTTTCCAAATGTCTGTCCCTAAAAAGTCTACTTTGTCCATTTGTCATTTTCAGATCAGCCAAGAGGCCAAACTCAGCCCTGCCCGCCACTGCTCTGTGTCCCTGCATTGAGAGGAGTATTTGTAGCTATGGCTACATCATGGACATTATTTACACAGACTTACAATGGCTCACATGTACAGTGGCAAAATTTTTCTGAGCAGAAAGAGATGTTAAAGAAAGCTTTACAGGACAAAGAGAAAGTACTTCAGTAGCTCTAAAACCCTGCCCCAAGCAAGAATCAGCGGCTGATTGTAACCAGCAGACAGGCCATAGTCCTCTAAGAGAAAGCACATTATTATTTCAAAACAGGAGGAGCCTGCCAGATGATGAATGCAGGCTGCCAGCAGCTCCTGCTGGGGGAAATATTTTTGGCTCGGCAGATTCCATAGTTCAAGCTGGAGAAGCGCTGAAAACATCCCGTGGAGCATCTGAGAGACACCACAGCACTGATGAAGGTACCTGGGCTTTGCAGTTACACCTCTGGCTGACCTCACATGCTGACCTCAGCTGAGTTCGAGTCCAGTTAGAGCTTGTCAGCACTGATGCTATTTTTTCTCCCTCTGGAATTTCAGGCCTTATTTCTGCCCAAAATGGGACATTTTTGCAGGTGTCTCACTACTCAAAATGCTTAGCATGATTATTTATCTCTTTATTTATTTAACATCAAATGTCACAGCAGTTGCAGTTGTCATTGTCACCCTTCACTTCAGATTTTTTCAGTTAGCCACATACCTCATCCTTGGATGTTTCAGAATCCAGTTTCAGCGTGAGGAACATGACAATATGAGGCATGTCCTGTACAGCCTGCTGAAGGTCCATACTGTCTTCTCCCCACAGGAGCCGAACCAGATTGTTCATACTTGACTGTGCCTGTTTGTTCCTTTGCTGAGAAGTTCCTCCAGGCTCAAATACTGATGTTTCAAATGTAAGTTTAACCTATTAAGATAGTTAATTATTGTGAAAACGAGGCTGTACTTACAATTACGTCCCAATATCAGACAAAAGAGATGCAGTTAGAATCCTTTAAGAGATTCAGTTTTCTCAGCTTTACTGAGGAAGATGTAAGCACACAGAAATTCTTGCTGTTTCAAGAAAACCAGTTATACACTCAGCATTACATAACCCCCTATTACAAAAGACAAAGCCAGCCATGAACCATATGAGTAAGCATGTGGTTTGCTGTGTTTTCATGGTTAATTCTTATGGTTTTGAAAATGAAAAAATATACTTACTGCTCTGGGTTTGTTTGAATACAAAGCCTATATTACTCTATCTTTGAAAAACACACAATATTTTACTTCTTTCAAAATATCAGAACTTCCCTAAGTATATATCCTGAAGGCTCTTTCTTTGCCATTTTGAGTGCACAGGAAAATCAGTTTAAATTTACATTAGACGGCAAACATCTGTAAATTGTAACAGTAGCAACTTTTTCAATCTTTCATTTTCACTGTGTTTTCTCTTTTTAACTGTAAAATCAGCAAACAAAAGAGTTTCTTGCTGTATTTAACAATTTATACAACTACCAAGAAGCATAAAAATTGTTTACATCCCTTGCTGTGCTGTCTTTAGAAGAAAAAGAAATCAAAGCACAGAGCATTCTCTCTTAAATAACAACTTAAAAGTTTAGATGATCAAGGTTACTTTGCCAAAGAATTAAATGGTATTTTTTGTTATTTCCCAAATAAACTAAAAAACCAGGAATTTTAGAATAAACACATATTTCCTGACTCATCAGCAACACATAATCATTTTTCATAATTTTCTTTATAGATCTACTTTTTATGAGCACTGCCTTACAAAAATTATGTTTGTTAATTGTTCCAGCAGTGATGAAAGAGAATTTTTTTTGGTTTTTTGTGAATGAAAACTTTATCCTAAGTATGAAAGAAGGAGATGTGAGAAACATTTAGCTCCCAACTGAGCATAAAATTGTAATTTCCAAGGAGAAAAAACTGATTTATTTTCTTGGATAATACCTTACATTTTTATCAGTGTTCAAAGTGACTGAAGATATATTTGGACTAAATAGGCATGCTCTCAGTTTCCCCTTTCATGTTTTTACTCAAGATTGTTTGTCTGCCTTGAAATACCTGTAATATGACTGGGAAGTTCTGAACATAACACATCACACCAAATCCTGCTTCTCTGCTAAGTCAGTGACAGTTTAGTCTAAGGATTGATGCAACAAAAAAGGTTTGTATTTTCCCAGTTGTGATAAATTTGAGAGGCCAAGCAGAAGTAATTTATACGTTTAAATGGAAATCATTTTTATAATTGTGTATGTGTATGTATATACTTCAAGAGAGGAGTGCCAGCAAGAAATAATGATGCTTTAAAACACCCTCTGCCTGCCAAACGCGCTTGGAGAGAAGTGTCATCATCAATTCTTACAGCTGCAAGATTTATATCACTGGCTGCCGCCTTCCCATTCTACTCCACTTCTCACGACTCTTTTCCTCTCCTATTTTGGCTGCTATCAGCTTTTTTCACTTTTCTCTTTCTGTTCCCTGGAACAGCACTGCCCTCAGTCCTGCTCTCCTGCCCTGTGCTACCCGTCGTTTCTGACAGTAACTCAACCCTTGCAGTTTTAATTCCTTACACTGAACGTTAACAGGGCTTGAGGAGCAGAACCATTCAACTAAGAAGCAGTTGCCTTTTAAGACCCAATAACTTGATAGTTCAGTTTCAGAGGTGCATGTTTTCTTCTCCAGCATTCTGTGACTCGGTTCTCTTTCTCTGTCACTATATCTGCATATATTTCAGAGCATTTTCCTCATACCCTGTTTAACTTTTTGCACATTTCCTCAAGGCTCAATAGTTATTTCTCTTAACTTCTACTACATCTTGTCTGTGGACACTTATACATGACATTTAGGCTACAGTCTCTACACTAATGATGCACAGATGTAATTCATGCTGCAGTCTATCTTCTGGTCTCTCAGGTTTTAAAAAACCAAACTGTCTTGTCTTAGAGAAACAACCATACAGTCCTCTAGGGAAGAGCTAAAAAAAACCTGGGCTGAACAGAACTTTAACTATCCCTCCTCTTGTATGCATCCATGCTGCCTCCCCCATCACTGGAATAGAAAAGGACCAAAAAACTGCATTTCTACATACCCTAAAATTCGATTTGTTTTTTTGTAGAGGAGAAATGAATCTTCACCCTGAGCAGTGCACAGGACCTGATTAAATATGACTATTGACATTCCCTTTTATAATTACCTACTATGAAACCTTCCACAGCTTTGATTCCATTTCTTCTAAAGAAAATCAGATCAATGCACAGCAGAAAACAGAAAAGGAAATGACATGAAGAATGGAAAAAAACGCAGAAAACATTAGTATCCACTCTACATATCATGCTCACATTCTGAATACTTAGAACAGTTCTCAAAAAGAATATAATCAAACAGCAAAAAGAAAATGATGAAGGTGGCAGGAACAGCAAACTGTGAAGAATGTGGATGGGAATTTTCTGCTTAGGAAATATGTGACCAAAGTGGAAAATGACAGAGTTCTCCAAAGCCATGCAATGATATGAAGAGTAAAACATGGGCAGTTAACTTTTTCTCATCACACAGAAACAAGGGGATACGAAATGCATTTAATTAGATGGCAATTTGAAAGCCAACAGTGAAGAACATAACACAAATCAGTTAAATTAATCACTGCTACAGGATGCTGTGGAGGTCGAAGGCATTTTAAGAACTAGATTAACAAAAGAGAATGTGCAAACCTGTAAGCAATCCAACAAGCCCCTAACTATTAACTGCTGGAAAATAATGATTGGAAGGTCACTGTGTATTTGATTTGTTTCTTAATACTCTTACACATTTGTCAGTGTAGAAAGAGAAGATGTAGCTGCTATACCACTGGTCTGCCCCAGAAAGGCATGATTTCTGTTCATCTGCAGGAAAGTGTATGGCTGAGAATACGGATTTTATTACAGAAAGCACTGGTGGCATGGCCTGCCTGCCATTTCCTGTTTTAAGTCACTGTTTTCCATGTGCTTACCATTTGCACAACTGTAACTCAAAATTTCAGCCTGAAATTTTTGATTCTGAATGTCTGCCTCAAGCTGAATATTTTTAGAAAGTTTTGAGTAAAATGATTTGCCAACCTCTGAATATCAGAATAAGGAAGAGTATATTCTTTTAGCGTATCTTGCCCTTCCTGTTCTGTCTTCTCTGTCTTGTGGTGCAAGGAAAAAACAGCTATTTTGATTACAGAAACAGAAAAAAAAAAGGACTGATGTAGCATTTGGACATCTGCTGCTCAATAAATACACTAAACTGGCCCTTATGTGCCTAGATTTAGTTGCCTAAACTGAGACAAGGAAAACAAAATTCTGAAAATATAATAATGAGTAATGTTATGTCACATGCTGGAACTGAGAAAATCCAAGCAGTTAAGTTTCTAAAATGAATTCCAGCAATTTTTAACACTGAATCCAGAAGAGCAGGGACTTCACTTATGGAAATAACTTGTATGTAAGTAAAAAGGCTTTAAAGTTCATCTCATTTGATATTTTGCAACGTAAGATGAATGAGAATACATTAACAATTTTGCCTGTATTGCAAAATCTCAGATACAACAACCCTCTGTTTCTTTAGCAGCATGAACACATTGTTCCACACTGCAAAAAAACCTCAGTACTCTGTATTTAAATCTCTTCTGGTCTATTCCAGCAATCACTCTTCTGGCTTGACTCAAACTTCACAGTAAAAAAGAATAATTGCACTTTAATAAAAGGGTTTGGAAAGCCAACATGACAAGCTGTTACACATTTCAAGTAATTGCGGACTACTTGATAGATTTACTGATAATGTAAACATTAACGTTGCATTAGAAGTGACTACTCTATAAAGGGCTGGACTGCATTTTACCAGCAAGTAATACGTATAATCTAATCTAGCAAGGATACCATTACATAAACTATATAATCTCTGCTTTTTCATCATTCTGTATTTAATAGCAGTTACACCAACTCCCTATTTGGTCAAAGACAGAAAAGACAAGGTTTTTCTCCTGTGGAGCTCTGCCAATACCTGACCACAACTCTGGTAGCTTCATACTATCAAATATCTTAGAAAACTTCCTGAACTGACATGCCAGTACTCAGTCTCACTGCAGTTAACAGATGTACTTCCACAAGCACTTGCACTACATAAGTTGCAAACAGAGGCATATTTAAGAAAACCTAAAATTTCCACTTCTTGTCTCTTGACTGTAAAACATTTCTACTATTATCATCACTTCATATAATCAATCTGAAGAAAAACTACCAAGAGACACTACAATTTTTAAACTGCTCCTTTTCATATCTGTAAATTGCAACTTTTATCTTGTCTTCTTGTCCACCAGGAAGTAGATTTAAGCAGAATAATTCAAAATACTAAATTTTATGCTATCAACATCCTAGATAAGTCTCAACTCTCCTAGTTTAGTTCTGAAATAGCTATCTAATTTTTTATTAGTTATTTAATTCTTCATTATAGTTTCAAAATTATTATTCAGCTAGAAGAAAAGATATGCAGTAGATTTGGGGGGAATAAACATTATTCATCACGTCAAGGTTTTGGATTTTTTTTTCTATTAACTTTTATTACTGGCTTCTATCAATTTTCATCACTGTTAAGTTTTTAAAGATCTTAAAAGTATCTAATCTAAAAGCTATTAAACCTCCAAGAATTTCTTAAATATAAATATTAAAGCAGTATCAATTTCTCCATTTCAATGCTCTTAAATATTTTTAATAGCACTACTTGTTAATTCAGGCTTGTTTTTATTCTCTTGTAAATCTTGTTTTATAAAAAGTATTTCCAGCGCAATTATTACTATTTTAAGAACAGTAATTGACAAAAAGCCCCCACTACTATTCTGCCGACATATTTATTCTTAAGCTAGACATCAATATCTTGCTTCATGCATGCTTGTGCTAGACTGCACATCTCCAGCCCTATGTTCTGTCTCCTCAGGAAAAAAAAGGCTAGAGACAGTATTAACTTTGTAATGGAGGACATTGGGAATAAATGTTCAACTACTGTACCTGCATAGGACCTGGAATGCAAGACAAAACCCTTTCTATATTTTCAGAATTCACATCGACATCATTTACAGCAACTAGAGCATCTCCTGGAGGTGAAACAGGCAAAAAGTGAGAAAGTTAGTTGGTATCACACCATAATACAAAGCCAAAGTGTCTTGTTTTAAAAATTAGCATGACATTCAATTAGTCACAAATATATATTTGTTACATTTAAGTAGATGGTTTCTACATGTAACATTTACTGTGTTTAGAAACATTGGTCTGTTACCTCAATGCTCTTCAGGCCTTACTGCTGTGCTTGTATCATTTTACAAAAATCACCAAAACATAGAATAGTTTGGGTTGGAAGGGACCTTAAAGCTCATTTCGTTCCAATCCCCCCTCCATGGGCAGGGACACCTTCCACTATCCCACGTTGCTCAAAGCCCCATCCAACCTGCCCTTGAACACTTCCAGCGATGGGGCATCCTCAGCTTCTCTGCGCAACCTGTGCCGGGGCCTCACCACCCTCACAATAAATAATTTCCTTCTAGTATCTAATCCAAACTCACCCTCTTTCAGTCTGAATCCATTTTCCCTTGTCCTCCACTACAGGCCCTTGTAAATAGTTTTTCTTCATCTTTCTAGCAGACTCCTTTTAGGTACTGGAAAGCCACACTTAGGTCATCCCAAAGCCTTCACTTCTCCAGGCTGAACAATCCCAATTCTTTCAGCCTTTCCTCATAGGAGAGGTACTCCATCCCTCTGATCATCTTGGTTGTCCTCTTATAGGTTGTCCTCCTATATAAGAACTGTCCAAACCTCTTCCTTCCACCCAGGCTTATATCACTCTTGTTACTTGACCAGAAAACACAACAATTTCATCCATCAGGTTATTTCCCCCCACACCCTCTGAAACCACCTCTGTTCACTTGCCAATCCTTCTCCAGTGCTACTTCCACTGATACAAACACTACTGTTCCCAAAAGCACTGCAAAGCTCACTCTTCCTGTGGCAGCTTACAAGTTGTAGGCCATCACTTACACCAAAGGTTACAAGTGTTGGTTGAGCCTAACTCTTGGAGAATTCCACCACCCTGAGCCCCTCTCCTTGAAACAGTCCCAGCAGTTACTGTGTGTACTAGTAACTCTTAGCTTAGTTCACTGAACTGGCAGAAAACCATTCATTCTTCCTCATTTCTCCTTTATCTCTCAAGCCACATCACAGTTTAGTCCTTTCCCTTCTTTTCCATTCCTTGCCCACTGCTGTGCATTCTTTTTCTACTCTCTCCATGCCTTTATCTTCCTGCCTAATGGCATCCTGCATTTTCTACATCTGACACTCCTACCATCACTGGCACTGGGGAGAAAAAAACCTCGGGATCCCAAAGAAAAAGTCATTAACTGCAAATGGAAAAGGCTTGAAAAATTAAAGGCATCAGTCATGAAAGCAAACAGAACCAAATTAGAGCTTACAAACTTAAAATCCACATTCAAGTTTAAAGTACAGACATCAAACTGGGATGTTGCTCTGAAGGAAAATATTCTTGAAAATATTCCAGTGATAATTAGTTGATAACCTCTGCCTCATCCCCCTCAGAAAGATGCATGATTAAGCATGGAGTGTGCAAGAAAGATATGAGATGAGTGGAAAAGAAAACCAGCCTGTGAAGTTAGAAAACATAAAAGTAAAATAACATCAAGAGATAAACTATGTAGACCTGTCAAAAGGAATAGAAATTGCAAAGTAAAAATAGAAGGTTTTTTACCATTCATCTACTTTCAAAAATAAAATGAAAAAAGAAAAAGAAAGCAGCATTAATGAAGGATACATGTCAAAGATATTTGAGTGTGGTAGTGAGAGACTAAAACCAAACTATTTGATTACTTAAGTTGGCAATTTAGAGTATCGGTCTAATGTTTAAGGTGAGATTTTAGGTTGAACACAAGTCGGAAAAAACTCTCAAAGGACAGTCCTTCATGGTTTCTCTAATGTCAACACCCAAAGTTGGAAGCACTTTTCAGTATAAGACTGTATCATAGAGAAAGAAACCAATAAACAATACTGGAATAACAGAAATATAATAGAATTAAATAATATATTCATTTCCAAGAAGATAGTGAACTAACACAAAACACGAAAAAGACAAACACAACACCTGGATGCATCAGAAAAGGCCTTTCCTTAGAATGTAGATGAGTGATCCCATACAGAGTCCTCCTTACAATCTGTCATGAAGAGGCAACACATTCATGACAAGAACTATATGAAGTGACTGCCAGTAGCACCAGGATATAGGACTCGATGCTTCATTAGGTCCTTTCCAGAGCCAAATATTCAACTTCAGAGTAATAAAATAAACTTTATTTTCTACTTCGTTATTTTTGTGTCACTTTCAGTTGTCTCTGCTTTCTGTCCTATTGGATGACAAACTTGATTATTTTCTAGCTTGTACCTTCTGTCTGTAGAAAGGGAAATAAAGAAATTAGCTTCTTACCTAACACTGAAAGTGATTCAATTCCAAGGTCATTCTTATGTTTGAGTTAAAAATACCAAGAACTCCTCTGGAAGAGCAAACTGAAAACCAAGCCTCATTTTGCTTGAGCTGCACAAAGACTCACTTAAAGTACCTCCACATCCTCTCCACGAGTATTAATATAGTGTTCATCACTCAGGCAGTGTGGATATAGATTTGCAGCAAATGTGCATGTTGGTATATTTTAGGCCTTCACTTGGCAACAAAAGTGTGATCAACTGCAGAAATAAAGCACTGAACCACTGTAAGTTTCAGTATGTATTTCAGTTTTCAAGGGAAAAGACTTGCTTAGCTCAAACTGACACACTGATGAGAATGACACATGTACTAAGGAAAAGCACCTGTCTCTTCAAGGTCTTTCCATTTCCTGAGAATCTAGTAAAGGCCACAGAATGTGGAAGTTTAGAAGAATCCTGACTGTCTCATTATTTCTGTGCTCTACCTTCTTGTTCAGTACCATCAAATGCAACTGGAATTCTTCCCAGGTATAAGGTAGACTGCTCAAAATCAGTGCAACACACAGTTAATGAAAGAACATTCTTCTTAACTATTTCCTAGAAATTACTGAATTCCCCCAAAATGCAAGCACTATTCCTCTTTAATACACCTGACAACAACCAACTGCTCACTTGTTTTACGTTAAAGGAAAATTCATTCCTACTATTTCTGACAGCAAAACCAAGAAAAAGCTGTTTTGTTACACACATAAAAATGTTAACTCACTTGGAATAAGTTAAATGGTTTTTTCTTTTTCAAGTAATAGTAGCTCTCTCCCTAACCTCTGTGTTTCTTGATGCACAGCACAGTGAACTTTTAGCCTATCAAATCCTCAACACAACAGTAATTTGAAGACAGAAAAGTTGAGAGTTAAACAGCATTTAAAAGCAATTCACCAAGTCCATGCCAGAGTCCTGGGACTTGGAAATTAGTAAAGAAAGGCAGAGCATTCAGGATACTCTAATATAACAAGAATTATAAACAGAATTACTATATTCTTTGTTAAGAACACTGTATTAAAAATCATCACTCACAACTACAAAAGAAAGCATAAATTACTCTTCTACTCAACTGGAGCACTGTTTAAACAGAAGTTGTTTTGTGTTCTGTTTGCTTAGGCATTACTAGAGACCTTAGGAATTCAGCTGTAATGACAAGAGTCATCTGATCCACAAAGCCATTCAGACGAGCTGCACACACCTTGTGAAGCCACATGCACCTTAGCACTTGAGGGCATGTTTTGGAACCACATCTCCCAGGGTGGAGTACATAAAGACACTTTGGAAGAAGAGCCATCACTATTTACATGTTACATACTCACAGTGTTTTATTTATTCAACATACATATGTAAAACTTTCATTGCAGCAGTAAATACTTATTCCATTTAATTGGTGAAAATGTAATCATGTACCATAAATAGAACAGCTTTCCAGAGGACACAGCCAAAGCAGCCCTGTAAGGCTGCCTTCCTCATGCCCAAAAATACCGTATCACTATCAAAGAAGAGCAACATGATATATAGCTAAGAAAATCTATATTCATCAGTATGGACTTTACAGAATTTCGGCTGGGAGGTCACGGGGGCAAGTGTTTTCATTTTTAACTTCTTTTCTTTTTACCAAACACAACAGCATTCAAAGAATAGAGACTATGAAGTAACAGAATAAATTACATCACTGGGCAAAGTGGGAAGTATGTAAAATTATGAACATAGAATATCTTTAAAGCAGGACATGACCACAGGACCAGCCCAGTGAGATAACTAACTGCAATGAAAGACTTTATACATGCAAGTATTACGTTGTTAGTTTCCCATCTACATTTAATTTGAGAATTGTCTCCTCTCCTTTAGAGGTCTGAAAAACTTACAGAAAGTGAGATTGACTTAGGTCTTCAGACATTAAGTGAGTAAAAAAGCAAATGTATAAAGTTTAATCTAATTTCACTTAATGCTTAACCAATTTAGGTTAAATGAAATAAAAGCCTAAATAGTGTTTGCAGATATTTAAGTTGATCTAACTTGATGGTCTGCAGAGTTAAGCCAAATTAGCCCAGCCTAAATACTGGTGAATTACACATGTAGAGAGAAACACTAGAACAAAATCGTACTCAGTTCCATTTTTAGAGATACACTGAACAACTGCAATAGAGGAAATTAACTTTCTTCAGGCAGCTCCAGGATATCAGACCTTGAGTTAACAAATTTACTGTTAGAAAAAATACATGAATACATGTCCTGCAAGAGAGTGTGTTAAGATCAGGTATTAGGAAAAAATTCTTCCCTGTGAGGGTGGTGAGGCACCGAAGAAGTTGTGGCTGCCCCATCCCTGGAAGTGTCCAAGACTAGGCTGGATAGAGCTCTGAGAGATTTGGTCTAATGTGGGGCTGGAACTAGATAATCTGTAAGGTCTCTTCCAACCCAAACCATTCTATGATTCTGTGATTCTCTTTAAGAAACAAAGTAAGCTTTACTTCAATCACATAATAATGAATAAACAAGCTTTTGAGTTCTATCACTTATTACAAAAAGTCCACCAAGAAACTGTAAGATATTGATAAATGTTCTCTACACAATGCTAAGCAGAACTAAATTTTACTTGAGTGACAGAACAGAGAGAGGTGAGGCAGGAATTCTATTCCTATTTTATTTGTTCTGTCTTTCCATCTTCTTACAAGAAGAGAGTTCTCCCATCCAGCCAGCAGCAGCTCAGAACAGTGTGTATTGATCTCAAACACCCAGTTTGCACACAGCTGATGAAATTATTCCTGTTCCTTTAAAGACAAAGTTTAGAAAAGTCTTTGGCACTGCTGACATCCCTAAAATGTTTATTTCAGAACTGCCTCTCTCTTTGCCACATGAGGCAAGACACAGGACTATTACTTCTGTTAACTATCTATTCCCTAGTGATAAACCTGCAAGCACCATTTCTAAAAGTAGATCTCCAATGCCTTAAGCCAAGGCACACTGATTGGTAAGTGAATACCACTTTCCTAGTGTGATGGGAAATGAGCATTGTTTTCTGAATTCATCAGAATCAAGTTGTTCACATGGGAGAGGATGGGGGACTCTTTTGTCATGGAGTCCTGATAATGAGTTTCCTCTGTTCTTGGTGATGACTTGGTGGAAGCACTTAACAAAAGTTCATATATGCCTTTCCAAAAAAGGCAAACTATGCAACACATTCCCACTGAAGAAAGCCAGATCAGTTGTTTTGTATGTTAGCAGGCTGCTTTCACCCAAACCAATGCTGCTGTGCTTCAAGAGAAGATTAAAAGAACAATAAATGACATCCCAAATGCCATGAGAACACAGCAAAGCTTACGCAAGCTCTGTGTTTCCATCTTGTCTGCCCAACATCTCTCCTTTGGAGAGTCTTCTCAAGAAATACCCCATATATGGTAATTCCACGTAAAAATCTTAAACTCTCACAGTATTTTGGTCCTTTTGTCCTGAAAAGACTCTAATGATATAGATCTTGCAAGTGAAACAGCAGGCTGTAACTTCTGCATATCTGTTCAAAACTGGATTATTAGAGTACGTTTTTGCTATCATCCACAATTAATTGCTGTCCCTGGGAAGTTTTCACAATTTTTTGACAACTGTATGTACTGATAAGGTGAGAAGATTCTTGCTGAGATATTTGGTGATGAGAGCAGTAAGATAGTTTCACAGGGGATAACAACAGTGTGCTCTGCTAGCGACAAGAGTTTTGCTGTACTTTGTCATTGAAATTACTTTTTCATTTGTACTGTGGTAAAGATGATGCTCATCAGCATTTACAGGAAGATTTCCCTGCTGTGAATAAGACAGATTTCAACCACAATGGGAGTGGGAAGCAAATCATAATGGCATTTCCTATCATATCCCTTAGTTGTCTGGATCTAAAAGTGGGTATTTTGTGGAGCTTTTCCTCTTTGAAGATATACTCACAGATGAGACTAGAAAGTTTTCCATGGCAGATCAAGCTTTACATATTGTTGAAAATAAACTCAAGCAAAGAAAATGTTTTGCCAAAAATACAAAAGACACTTAAAAAACATGAGATAAAAGCAGCTGTATTTCATCTTAACCACAATGAGTGACAACAAGAGTTTAAAAACCAATGAGGGCTTTTCTCTTTTGAAAATTTAAGATGAATGCTGAACTGCTAAATATTAAATAAATAAATACATGAACTGATAAACAACACATGGATGGAGTGCAGCAAGGGTTTTTTAGCTTGAAAAACTGTTGTATTTACTTTCATATGGTCAGTGCCTGCATTCCACTTGGCTAATAACATACAGCAACAAGACTTACGACTTCCATATGCAATCTTAAAAACAAAAATTAAAGTGTAGTGCACAAATAATAAACAGATGTTTTAAGGGTTAATAGCTATAAGGGATACATATTTCAAATCAAATAAAAGAAGCCATCTGAGGAAAGTGATTATTAAAGATGGAAAAGGCAGCTATTTCTACTAAAATTGTTAAAGCAATAACCACTTTGTGAGTCAAAATGAGTGCTGCAAACTGTCACCAGGAAGACCACTGGATGTCATTTTAAAGCATGTATTTTAAAAGGAAAATATAGTTTTTGTTTGCTTCACAAAATACTACAAAAATTGGTCTGCACCACTGGAGGCCATTAAAATACTGAAAAGCAAAACAAGAACAGATTAATGTCTTTGCATACACAAGTAAATGAAGATGGACAGAGTTATAACCAGAGCAGGCACCATGCTGTACTGATCAAACATTCCTCATTTGTGATGGCTCAAGAAGTTACTCACTTCTGTGCTAATTCTTCAGTTGTAGACTGACCACAAAAATATTCATTACTGACTGTTTCCACAATTCACAACAGGATTCCTAAAAGCTATTTTTACCACCAAAAATGGAGAGGCAAAGGTCTACTGTATTTTTTTGAACTTTCTGTCCAACTTCAGCTCCCATGAGATCTATTGGACTACGGTTCCTTCAAGATCAGCCTTTGGGTGCATACCATAGCTATCCTATCCTCTGATGTGCAATACAGATGCAGTAAACCAGACAGTTTTTTGACAAGAACAGATTTTTTTTTTACTGTATATTCTTTATGCAGACAGCACTGAAATCTGAGCATCTAATTTATGCAAAGCATCCCTATTCCTAGACACCACATAAAAATTCAAGAGTGCTCAACTTCTCTATAGATATGTAGTTTGAAAGTATTTTTATATGAAAATTATACATTTTATACTGTTGGCACTGAATACAGCTCATTTTCCCAGTTAAGAGCTGAGTAACTCCAGCATGCTTAAAACTATTTTGTTTTCAATGTGCAAAAAACAAGGCAAGAGTTCGTGACAGCCTAGGACATTACAAAACTGCAAGCCTTTTTAAGTTAAATGTTCTTCTACATGATGCAAAACAAAAACCCCACAGTTTTGTTTTTGTCCTCACTAAGTCTGGGAATCATTAAGTGCAGTAGATGAAATACTACCTCTGTTTAGGTTCACTTGATCTCCTGGATCTGGTATTTGCCTACACTGTTTTGACTTCACACCTGCTCTTATGAACATGTTATATACAAATTTGTGTCCCAAAATTAACTTACAGGTTATAAATACACACTCTTACACTAATTTATTAAATACCATTAAGCAGATAAAGTTGAAACTCACTCTCTCCTCCCCCTCAGTCCGCATCCCCCATATCTTGACTAATCAGTTCTTGCTGGTAAAATTTGAAAGTTATCCAATTTTTCCTCTGGAGTATTCTTTAGCATCCCTACCAAAAACATGTGCTGGAAGAATCAGCTAGTGAAAGCACGATTTGCCATTTTACACACAGAACACTGGAATTTCAAAATCATTCATGCTGACTTTGTGGGTTTGTGCTACTATAGTATTAAGATTTTAATCATCTTCTAACCAACATCACATCTTTGCTCTTTTGCTCTATGAGAGATCAGCTTCAAGGGTAATTAAACAACCTTCTGCCCTTTACAGATGTGGCCTGGTTGTCTCACATTTGCTGTCTCTGAGGTTGGCGTCCTGTGAGTGCCAAGACCTTTTAATGGCCCCAATTCAAGTACTTCTGGAGTATTTCTGCTCCCTCATTTCTACTCCCAGCAGTTCATTCCCCTGCATGATTCATGTTCAGGTCCTTGTCAGACCTTCTGTGACCCAAGTTTACCATACTGCACCCGCAAAAAACTACACAGCCAGTTTTTCTTCTGAGTTAGTTTCTTGTCACGTTATTTAGTTGCATCAGCTCATGGAAGCGTCTGACAAGCCAAACCAACACAAGGGAGAGTGGCTAAGCTGGCTCACTGCCTCCCCAAACTGCAGCACTACTATGGATTTGGAGTCTCCTGATCACAACTGCTGAGGAAGCAGCTGTTAGACTTGCTAAACAGAAAAATAGCCAAAGAAGGCTGTGCAGAAAATTTGTAAGATACAGCTTTCTTGGTGTTTTTTCCTTATTTTTATGATACAAAATCCATTTAAAGCATATACAGTAAAGCTTTTTATCTAAGGGGGATGCTGTGGAAAATAATGAAAACTAAATACAATATTTGGCAGATACGAGTTTGCCACTTATCTAGGCAGAAAATCCTGCATTAAATTAAAGGGGGGAGGTCCTGATGGTGGTGTATTTCTTGCTCCAAGTCAATCCCTGTACACTAAGGGATAGTCATCTCCTTACTGTGTTAACACCTTTTAGGTTACGTCACATGTTCTTAAAACCATTAATATAGTAAAATTGACTAGATAACAAAGCATCAGGTGCCATGACATTGATTTAAAATGATCTCTCAAGAAGTGATGTGGGAGAACACAGACCTGTGAAAGTGGCCAAGGTGACCATTTCCCAGAGAACAACACCAGAGAACTGACATCTACCTCAAAATCCAGAAATTCCGGCATTCGAAGATGTTTTATAGCTTAGATAGCAATTTATTGTATTAGTTACATAGTATCTCCCCTGTGTCTGTATGGTTTTGGTGATGGATTACCCAGTTACCCTGTGTCGCTGTAACCCTACCCCTTCACTGGCCAAACCCACCTTCACAATGAGAAGCTAGCCACATAGCACCTGTACCACCCCCCTGCCTTCCTAGACCTTCCCTTCGCTGTGTCACGCCCCTAACACCGCCCATAACTCCACCCATAACTCCACCCCTAAGATGTATACCCTGACCCACGTGTTAATTAAAGCAGTTTCAGTTTTACCCCTACCCGGCTGGGACCGTGTCCATCTCCTTCCTTCCAGAACGTGATAAAGTGATGTAACTGCTTACGTCTCAGGAATATTCAAATCAGCTGCCTCCAAAAGCAAAAAAACCCCACAAATCTTTGACTGCAGAAGTTGACTATTCCTTCCATTACTTACCAATCAAGATTTGACCTGTTTTCACTGCAGAACTACCTGGCACCAAGCCATGTACCACAAGCTTCTCTTCACCGACTCCTCTGACGACTTTATCCTTCCTGCCTTGTTTCTCCACTCTTCCGCCGCTCCATGAGGACTGATGGACAATTCCTACTAAGGCCTCCAGCAGCCTCTGCTGCTCCTCTTCTCCAGCACTGTACAGTTTTCTGGGATTTACATAAATATACACATCTTTGTACTTTTGCTGAACAGTGACACCCATTTTCTCTGTGGATTGGTGTTTCAATATAGAAGTAGGACCAGTGGAGTGCACATTACAGCTTCCACTGCCTTTCTTACCAGAATGCTTTGGTAAAAGATTCTTCTTTTTTAATATTTTGGTCCATTTCTTCAGTTCATACTTTCTTTCCTTTTGTGATCCCTCTTGAATAATTTCAGCTTCATTTTCACGAAACCTGACGTGATTCACTGGTGGCATTTCTGGACAGCTGTTCTGGAGCAGAGTTTCTTCTTCACTTTCACTCAATTCTAAATAAAATAATTCCCCATTTTTCTGCACACCATCCAACCACTCAGGCTCAAGGTCACTGGGAAAGAAAGAAGAATAATTAGTGACAGTTCTGATAAGGAAGATCACTATGCAAGTGACATCTGATTGTTTTAAGTAGGAAGAGGATAGAAAGTGTGCAAGGAATAAAAAAAAAAAAAGGAAAAAAAATAGTTGCCTCTTGAACATGAACAGCCCAACTGCTTTAAGTTTGACATAAAGATTAGAGCTTGTCTGAGCCAAATGATGGATATGGCAAGTAAAGATACCTTTCCCAGACCTTAAAATAGTTTCTTCAAATGCCTTACAGAAAAACAGCCATTGCAAAAAGCAACATTTCCTTTTCCGAAAACAAACAACAAAATAAAACCACAAACCATTTCTTTCATATACAAGTTTTCATTAATAATTACATTAATGGGCATGATGGAGTTTTCTCTAAGAGAAAAAATGCCATCCTATTTATTCTCTCACATTATTTTTGCCTTTTTAATATAATCATGGTGTGACTTTTGGGGTTGTTCTGTCCAGAGACTGGAGTTGGACTTGATGATTCTTGTAGGTCACTTCTAACTCAAGATATTCTATGATGCTATGGGAAGACAAATTGTACTGTACAAATTGTTGGAAAGACAAGACTAACATTTTGAAATCACTTAAATTTACCAAAAAACCCCCAAAATAACCCAAGATGAAATCTAGGTAGCACTTTTTAAAAGCCAGGTTCCAAATAGCATATTCAAGCTCACATGCAAAAATACACACTAAAAAGAGGCAGCACTGCTATAGAAACAGTTCTGGCAGCTGGAGTGGATCACTTTTAAGTCACAAGCAACATGCTTCTGCAAAGCAAAGACAAAGCAGCTCCAGGATGTATTAACAGAAGTACCATCAGCACAGCACAAAAAAATTTTTGTCCTAATTTGGCAACAATGATGTGTTAACCATGTCCAGTTTTGGATAGTACATTTTAAGAAAGATGTAATAACTGGAACATACCCAGAGCACAGAGACAAATAGTAAGTAGTGTATAAACATGTTTTAAAGGGAAAGAAACTGAAAGAAATCATACTCTTTTGTCTGAGAAAAAAAAAGCAAAAAAACCCCAAAAAACCGACAAGGAGAAGAATTGTTGCTGAGATGCAACAGGCCAAATGCACACCAAGGCAAACCACCAAGTGTGACTACAGGCTAAGGGGCAATAATGACTGAAGTAGGAGTACTCAGGTTTAATTATCTAAAATGCTCTCTATGGAAGACTTCCAAGAGCAGATAAGACCAGTTCATTCATCCTGACTAGATGACAGACAGGTCTCCCTATATAAAAATCATGTAAGAATAAACTAGAATGGAGAATTACATAAGAATTAATATATTCTTTAAAGTTAACATACCTTTGTACATTTTATATTAGAACTAATTCTACAGAATAAAACTGCAAGGTTTAGATCTAGTATTAAACAATTCAAATAGAGCATTAATTTGATAACAGAGTAATTTGAAACAGATAAAGCTTTAAAGTCTAGCTAAAGAGAGAACATTATGCAAAGATATTGCACCATAGCACCTTTAAGGGCTCAAAGAGAGGATCTGGCTGGTCAAAGAATATAGAAACATTGCCATAACTCTCTTCCTGGATCTCCAGTTACTGTGAGAAGCCCATAGATGTCGCAGACAGAAAGAAACATCACACATTTCCTCTGCATTTATTAATTTTTTCTCCCCAAGTTGATAGTTTTAAAAGAATAGCCACGACTTGGTATAATTTGGCTACTCCTGATGGTCACGGGTAAGTCAGAGTTTGCAACTAAGTCTTACTTGAGATCTTGAGTATCTCACTCAAGGCTGCTAAGGCCAGACAATATCTGATCCAACATCTCTCAAAAGGTGGCAGACAAGAAATAACATGCCAGAGTTTCCCCTTGTTTTGTTTTTTAAGTAGTCCTGTATTATGGTGTATGTAAGCAAAATTAGGAAAAAACCAAAATCAATTAGGGAAACACTAGAAATTCACAAAGAAATAACATTTTGATTAGCAGAAACTTCTGTGATGTATCACAGTCTTTTTATTTCCTCTATAAAAGGGATTGTGCTCTTCAGAAAAGATCTTCCACCTTTGGGGTAGATGTCAAAATTTCATCTTGGATGTCAGTTCACACACTCATGTTTTCCAGCTTTGTTGTCTATTCTTATTAGAATATATATTATGGACTAAGATAAAAAATAGATGGGCATGTGTGGTGTTTACATTATAATGTAAAGGAAATATCACTTTCTCAATACAGATCTGTAGGGACATCTGTAAAAGCTACGTCTGAAACAAGAAATCTGCACGAAGGATGGCAGGTTTTTTCCCCTAATGCAGTAGTGTCACAATTGATTTAAACTAAGCAAGGGAAAAAAAAAAATCTCATTTCCCTCTTCCCTTGTGTCAAAACAAGCACTTCCATCTAGGCCTGGAGGCTTCAGTTAAGGGATCTAAAAACCTGAAAGACCCACATTCCTCTAAGAGCAGTTTCACTGATCCCGCACAGGTATTTCTTCTTTGGGATAAATGCCTGAAAAACTGTGCCAATTGAAATTGTCCCTGTATGGAAGAAAGATACGCCAGAAACAAAGGATCCAAGTTCTGTTTCTGCAGTAAGAAAAGGCTCTTCTCACCCAAGGAAACTCTGAATCAATAAAACCATTAACATCTTCTTTCTGCCCAAGGCAGGGAAGTTGCCACTAGATGATCTTTAAAGTCCCTTCCGCCCCAAACCATCTTGTGATTCTATGACCTGTGAGCCTGTTTTAAAGTAAATAAAAAAACCCAACAGATCAGGGGTTAAGTACTTATAGGTAACTGCGCTCAAGTTAAATTACACCCGTAATTACACTCTGCGGAAGTGAAGATCGTCATCTTTGTTTTCCAAACCTTTGGCTATGCCACACCAAGTACAACTTCATGCTGAGGCATCGACTGGGTGCAGGCAAAGCTGCCACCCTCTGACTGGCTGTGTCTGCCCGGAGGATTCTGACCCACCGCACTTAGTGACAGCAAATCCTGAACTCTCCTAAAATAAGCAGAACTATTAAAAACACCAACACAGTACTTTCCCACTGGAACATGTGAGCATTCACGTCTCAACTCTGTCTGAGCGTGGCACACAAGCACACGCCAAGTGTCTCCCTGCCCTCTGGTCCCCAGGCCGTGTCCAGCCGGGATGCGGGACTCATCCATCGTCCCAAGGGCTGCACTAGTACTGCCGCCCGCCGCGCTGCCCTCACGGCTCGGCACACAGACGTCTCGGAAAGCACAAAGCGTTCTCCGCCACTAACACCATCACCACCACACCCCCAGCGCCGGAGCCTCCCACCGCCTCCTCGGCGCGCTCCGCTGCGCGGGGGCGGCACGGCCGCGCCAAAGCAGCCGACCCAGGGACCGCAGCTCGCCCTGCCCGGCCCCGCCCTTACTCGGAGCTCGCAGACAGGGAGGAGCCGCAGGAGCCTCTCTCGCTGGCGGTGCCCGCGGGCTCGGCGCCTCCTCCCCGGGCCGGCTCCATCCCCCCAGACGCTCCGCTCCCGCCGGGCCTCCCGGAAGCTACGATACCCGCGCGCCGCGCCCTCCCATTGGCCGCGTCGCCGCGCCCCGTGGAGACGGCGGGAAGGCGGCGGGGCGGGGGCGCTCCGGGAACCCTCGGGCATTCCAAAGGGAACTGCCGCCCCGGCCGCCTCCCGGAGCAAGCAGGGGAGCCTGAGCAGTCCCTTGGTAGGCTTTCAGTGGGTCGATATGGAGCGCAAATAACCAGACTGTTTATTTCGTTGCCTGATGTCAAGGTCTCACACCCGTCCCATAAAAGAGGTTGTTAAATGAAAGTCAAGAGTTCTGCGGCAGAGCATTGCTTGTAATCAAACACTGATCTGGAGGAGGTAACGTGCGGTAAGAAGTGACTTGTCCAGTCAAATGGTTAGTACTGAGAGACCTCTATGCTTTAATTTATACACTATTCATTTAAGGGGTTGTGCGAAACTAAGGTAACTTGTCAGAAAAGCAGTGAGGTTCAGGAAACACAAGGATGTGATAGACCCAAACAAGCACCTTTAAACAGCCCGTGCAATCTACACATGAAAATCATGCACAGTCAAGGGAGACAAAAAATTCCTACTTGGTTTTCAGGACATAAATTATTCCCATCCATGAAAAACAAGACACATAGCAACCCCACAGACAACTTGCTGTGTAGCTATGTCAGTAAACCCATCAGGACATGCATAGTGAATAGAGAAAGGATGGAGAATAATTGTTGGAACATTTTTAATATGTTGGATTTAATGTCTGCTCAGTGGGTTATTTGCACAGCTTCACCAGCGAGGTTTTATAGTACTGGAGTGCTACGTAGGAGTCACAGAATTCTGGTATGGAATTCCTGTGCCTGAAACTGATTTAGGGAAGCATTTGTTAGTAAGTGTGATTTGTAGTGAATTAACAGACAGAAACGTTTTGGACTCATATCCATGTGATTAAGGTTTCAACTGGAGTTGTTAAAGATACCTATGTTAAATATTGTGGCCATTCTGAAGTCCCTGTACAAGACCTGATTTTACAGATAAAGCACTGTTGCATGGTTTTTAAGACTACTGATCAATGCAAAGGGGGAGACAGAAACATTACCTATCTAAAGAAAAAAGTTTGTTCTACTATGGTTTCATTTGGTTTAGGACAGGATATTGTAGTTAATTTAAGGGTTTTTTTTTCCTATCTGAGCAGGCAACAACCACTTCATACAAAGTATATAACCCATGCATGGTAGACAATTCCTTTAAAAAAATGAAAAATCAGATCTTTGGTTGTTTGCAGTTGTCAGACTTCAAGTTATGCACCAAGTTTCATTCTGTCTATCACTTCCAGAACAGGTGGGGGAAATATTTTAGAAGTACCTCACTTCCCAGACAATTTACTTTGTGAAAACAAAATAGTCTGCATAAACAGCATTTCCCAAAGAGCCTAATGAGCTAAGACTTCCTAAGAGGAAATTGCAGGAGTTAGAATTTTAGGAGAAGTAGGGGAGATACGCTGTCCCACCCTCCCTAATTCTGCTTACATTTGCAAGCACTTTTACTACATTGAACAGCACACTGAAGTGTTTCTATAGAGAAGTGATAGTCAATGCCAGATGGTCCTGTGTTAGTTAAATTTCACTGAGTTCAAGAGGTGGTTAATTGTTTCCAGTTGTTTGCTCTCTAAGTGAGAAATACAGACTCTCAAGGAGGCAGTGGTCTTACACCACTTGGTATTTTATAGGAATAAGTATATTAGGAATGGAAGGATGATGGAAGATTTTGGTCCACTGAGAGGGGTAGTTGGGAGTCACCAACCAGTATTTTTCTGAAACAAATGTGGAATTTTTGCTGCTATGGGAACAATTAAAGACTGCAAGACAAATCTCACACAGCAGGAAGAAGTTTTGGTGAAGACAGATTTTCCCACACAATCCCTTTTGAGAGGAAAGCCTCCCATTTCTTGGGCATAAATATTAGGACAAGACTTGAAATAATTTGTCTTCTGGCAGATAATTTACACTTAGTCCAAGTAGCTATGCTGATGCTTCTTGCTAAGGAACCCATAAGCCTTCTATGCTAAGTTGCTGTTATTAACAAGCAGATGGTAAAAACTTGCCCCAGGGCATCATTGGCATCAATAGTACTGTTCACCTTTACTGGACAACTGGTTAATGAGCACTTAAAAGTGGATAATTAAGAAGCACTCCTTTTCACCCTAAGGTTGTTCTGATTAGCTGTTCCTACAAGGAACTAAATCTATGTGTGGAAATGTATTCCAGAACATGAGTTTCTTGTTACTTTTTTTTGGCTCAACCTGCTTCAAATGCTGTTGTTTTAAAAATAACAGTCTACCCTTATCCACATTTATATTCAGAAATAGACTGACATTAAGACACAGCATAGGACATGTCAAAGAGATATACCAGTTCTTTTTAATAAAGGAGTAAAATAACTAGGGTGTAACTTTATTTTTTTGGTACTATTGCATGGATACTCCAATCATTGCCCAATTTCAACTACTAATATTTTTTCATTGTTACATACTGACAGATGATTTTTTCAACCTGATGATGAAGAAACAAGGCTGCAGTTAGTCTTTCCTGGGAACTAGATTGGAAAACACAGGGAAATTTAGCATTAGTGTTTATGACTAACTTGTGTTTGGTTTTGTACAGTTAGGCCTAATCTTACCAATGTTTCTAGGACTCATGATTCACTGATGGTATTCCAGATTGATTTTACTCATTCATATTCTGCAGGTGTGTTGGGCCTGGATCATGGATGTAGTTGGGCTCTTCACAACACAGGGATGAAAACTGAGACAGTTTTACCCTCCTGGTACACGGGAACAAGCTAACACACCCTGTGCTATGAGTGAATGCTACCTGATACTTAGGAACACCTGTGTCTGTGAGGTGCCAACGTGGTATCCAGGAATTGTATCAGATGCCTGATTTTTAATCAGCCTCCTGTTCTTTAAGTTCATTCCCCCTGCTGATTGCCAGTGGGGGTGAGGAAGAGTAATGACTGCAGTGCTGTCCCTGTAATATCTGAACAGTGCTCCAAACTGGAAGAATTCTCCAAAGATTGGATCTGCCAGCTCCCTGGCACTTTTGTGCAGTGCAGGCACTAGAAACAGGCCATAGTAAACCTGCAAGACAAATCTCACTGGATACACCTAGTTGAATCTGTCTTTCTTACACGATGTGTGTCAACAGCATTTTAAGTGTTCCTTTGCTTTCCCCTTCCATACCTCAAATTACAACTCTTCAGTAGTGATAAAGAATTAAGAAGGCCTAAGTGACTTTTAGTTTTTTCTTTTCCGCTTGTTTTCAGATCAGTTACTATTTCCAGGAAGGCTCTATCAACAATAGACAGGCACAAATGATACATTACATATATAATTTGATACATTACTAACAGAAAAAATAAAGAGAAAAATAGTTTCATGTTTGTTTAACAATTCTGTCTCTTTATGCTAACACCTGCTTTACTGAAAGAAAAACTAACAAAAAATATGGAATGCTAGAGAGTGACGTTATATACCTTTCAGCTATTGATTCCTATTTATTTTTTTATTCTTCCAGTGCACAGCATTAGCAAAAATATAACAGAAATAATTTCCTTCCCTGCCCTGCCAAAGTCTTTCTTAAAGGACAAAAGACACATTTCACAAGCATTCCTTAATAAATAAGATTTTTTGGTTACAAGATTTCCATAAAACTACGTGAATAAGATTGTGATTACAGAATCTTCTGTTCACAGTTTCCCTGACATGATTGCATAGAGACCATCCACAGCAAAGTTTTATGAACTGAATAGTGATACTGGACTGTCATTTTAGTTGGATATAAACAGACCAAATGGAGAATGAAGGCTACCTATGGGACTGAGGGAACAGAAGTTTTGTGAGAAAACACTCCATTGCTCAAAAAATAAAACACTCTTCTTTCTGACTTCTTAAGCTTTCTGGATCAACTCTGTTGGATCACAGGAAGTCTTTTAGAAGAACACAAAACCAACAAGACAGCCATGAAGAATCTAGGAAGACTACTTCAACCCATCTCATTTTTTTGGAATATAGTCTCACAGAGAAGAGTTCCCTCTGTCACGAAAAGCCCCTGTAACTTCAAATACGTTTGTTTTTTTTCCTACAGTTTTTACTTCACTTTAAATCTACAGGCTTTTTTTAGGATCACCTGCTATGCATGTCAAGCATGAAAGAAAACCATTATTCGCAGTCAGTCAACATGCAAATGTTTCAAGCATGAATAGCCTTGTTGCTGTACGGGGAAGGAAAAAACTTTCCAAGACAACATTACTTGGGTAAAGTAGAGAAGAGTTCTTTTACGTATAGAGTTTTAGGGATACAGAATATAAAGGAGTATAAAAGAGTACATAAAGTATAAGAAGAGTATAGAAGAGTACAACACGCATTGGCAAGTAACAGATAGAAAAGACCGGTGCTAGGCTGAACTCATGGCCTCAGGAATATCATGTGAGCTTTTTTCCAAGCACCACCGCTTCAAAACACGCAGAGTAAATTAATCCAAAAGGGATCCCTTTCATTCCTGGCTGTATCCAGCCAACCCCTGAGCCACTCTGCCGTGTCTTACTGAAGCAAAAAAGGGGCAACAACCTGCCCCTCCCAGGTGAAAGACCCTTTCACCCACAGGCTGGGAACTCTGACTCTTGCAACATCTGGGCCAACCCACTATAAACAAGGGAAAAACTCCTTTTTGCAGCTGCTCTCCTGCAGCTCATCTACTCCCAGCAACTCATACTGGTACCCAGTTCCCATTACCAGTCTCATCTTCCTTCAAGCAGGACTTGAGGTTCTTGAGGTCCGGCCCAGGAGAACGAGGGAGGGGAAGCATTCTCTTTCCCCCCACACACACATTGTGGGGAAGGAACACAGAGCACCACACCAGGCTGGGCAGCAGAGAGTGTGTGTGTGAGAGAAATGTCAACAAGGTGTAAGAGCCGGGAAAGCTCTCTCCTATGTGCAAGAAAACCCTAAGGCATCATTACACTGAGAGTATATTAATATAAGCAACACCATGGAGCAGCATGTTTTTAATCCAGATTTGAAATGGAACATTTTCTGTTAAGTCGCTGACAAATCCATGCACAGGGTTTGAAAAACCAGAGTCCCTGTTAGCAGACGGATACATTTATTGCTCATAAAGTGGCTTCAGAGTGCCATGCAGGAGCAGGCTGATTCTGGCATGTTCTCTTTGCTGTATGCTATGTTTGCATCCCCAGTGTTCATAGAAATGGATTTTAAATGATTATTCAGTTTGATGCCTTAAGCTGGAGTTAATAATCAGTTGCTAGTTTCCACAGCAAGAGCTGTTTGGAGCTGGCACTGTGAGTACCCATGTGCTTTTTCTTTTGCAGTAGGAAATAAATCAGTATAGCTGCAAAATAGGAAACAGACACTTTACACAACAACTGGAGACCAGTTTTCTTGGATGCTGTTGAATGGGATGCTGTTTTCTTTGTAAAGTTTAAGCGGCTCTCAGTGCATGAAATATAGCATTAAGGGTGGCTTTCAAAGTCCTGCACTGGCCTGTTGGGCCAGATTTTACTGTCAGAATGTCTTTGTGGGGGGCTACTGTGGAAAATTGTACCTTGGGGATGGTGAAGGCAGGTGGAAAAGCAGCTACTTCTCATACAGTGCCTCCTGCACATTCACTGAAGGAGTTTTTCCCATTCCTCATGGATGTTCGTGCGAGTTAGGATACGTTTTCCCTTTCCCTTAAAGAAGGGTTCAAAATGCTTACGGTATTGATGCAAGAGCATCAATCCGTATCAGCTCGCTTCCTTACACAAGTAAGAGAGTCAGGCGTTGCTCCCGTAGCTCCCCTCACCTGCAGATCCTTCGTTTTCTCCAGGAAGGAGGGAGGGAAACCCGAGGGCGCTCGGCGCCCCGCGGGCAGCTGCCTCTTCTCTTCCCGTGCTCCCGCCCCCCCCTGCCCGCGCCCACCGGCGGCCGGAGTGGTAGGACACGGCCCCTCGCCCTTCCTGCCGCCACAACAAAAGGGGGGTCGCCGAGGACGCGGGAGCTCTGCTGGCCCTCCGCCCGGCGCGTCCGGCAGAGGCGCGTCTCCCAGGGTGAGCGATCGGAGCGCCGGAGCCTCCGGAGCCCGGGAAAGGAACTCAGCCGCCCCTCGCCGCAGGAGCCGTCCCGTGCCCGCCA